>WEIS01020535.1:0-16464 GCA_013389965.1 Todus mexicanus | reverse complement strand
TTTTTCCTAATTTTTAAGCTACTTAACTGTTTTCTGAGAATGCGTCACGCTTTCAGCACTTGCTTTTGTCAAAATACGCCGACTGTAACTGCTAAAACTTCCAAATGTCACGTTTCTAATACCCTAAGTCACGTGTAATCCAAAACGTGTGTATATTTATTCGGAAAACCAGACCGAGAAGCACACAGTAAGTTGTAGTAAGTTGAAAAATGCGTATAGAATGGTAATTCTAAAGGTGGGACCTATGCATTGGTGATAGTGGAACAGGAAAGACAGTTGGAAAAACATCTGGACTTCGGAAACTTCAAGCAGCCTAGGAAAAAATAACTCTGCAATGATTGCTTGCATCATCTTCACACTGGGATTTTGTGTTTTATGAAACTCCAGTATATTTTGTAGAAGACTGTTACCGATTACTTAAGAAAATAGAACTGCACAGAGCAAAAGAAAAAGTTTGATAGAATTTTGAAGGTCACCGTGACCTTTCTGAAGCGCGTCTCTGTTTCTCTTTGCAATCTGAAGGAATGCTGTGCCTGCTCTTAAAGGATTTTAAATTTTTCAGTCTGTTTAAAAAAAGGACGTGTCTGGTTGCATGAAATCTCGTACAACGCCGCATGGGTGGGGGAGCGCTCATGGAACACAGGGGATAAGGGAAATGACTGATCTCTTTACTTCTGCAGGCATGCTTTTAATAATTTCTCCTACTGAGCCCCGGAGCTGTCTGTGTGCTGAGATTTAGAAAGAAAAAAAAATAAAAAAAAATCAAAGCACCCGGGAGACATAATGCAGTTTTGGGCTACAGTTAAAAGCAAAAGACTAGCTTTCTTTCACAAAAATACATTGGGGGTTTAGCTGAAGGAAGAAAAGACCTGCCATTGTCCTTGAGCCTTTTCTCTCCATCTAACCTGCTGCTAAATATATATCTGCTTCAGAGGCTTTTTCCCTTCACTTCCTCACGTCGACTTGTCTGTTTGCAGTTCCAGATGGGTGAAGCACCTATATGCAGGCTGAAATGCTGCAATTCTCTGGACATTCCCGTTTCTCTCTTTTTTTTTTTCTAATACTCAATTCTTTTCACATCAAGTTTTTATCAATCCCGTAGCAGATATTAGTGAATGCAGTTTCTCTTCGGAGGTAGGTAAATAAATGGCTCGGAGAACAGGCATAATGTCCAGTTTTATTGGTTCCAAAAGCGAAGATGATGTTGATAACCATCTATAATAAGCATTGCACATCTGTCGATCAGTTCTGTTTACAAAGGAGTCTGTTAAAGCATAACCAGCTGCTTTTTATGTATAAAACACTCTCTGCAAAGCTGTTTGAAGAGGAAGGCCAGGGGTGCTGGCGCCTTTCTGCCTTGCCTCCAGAGGTACGCCCATGTTAGTTGGGACACAGCGCATATAACTGCTCTGCAGTGACCTTCTGAAACAGTTATTGTGCCCATGCCTGTTTCAGCATTTCACACAAATACATTAGTATTATAACTAAAGTAGATGGGACAATAGCCTGAAATCTAGACAGACATGAAGGGCTTGCGTCTGATTTTGAGCCCTAATAATGTAGTACATTGAACTCAGTGTCATTCACATCCAGCACAGGCTTAGGTGGTTAGGAGTGTTTTGTTGCAGTTTCCTCTTACATCTCTGTTATTTGCATGATGCTCACTTAGGTGAATGTTGTACTCTGTGGCAGAACATTTGTACATAAAGGGCTTTTTTCATTCCAGATTTGTAGCAATCTCATGATGCTTCTCAAACAGATGGATGTCTTCTACCATTTGACCTATTTGAACTTCTATACAGCTGCAGGATCCTCTTTTTTTTTTTCATTGTCACCATGAGTTAAATCTGCAGAGTACTCAGTCATGAAATGACTTTGTGATAACAGAGGATTGAATTGATACTTCGTTAAGACTCCTAGGTTTTGATTTAGTTTGTTTTCTCTTATGTGATAACTTGAAATGTATTGAAGAAGGAGCTTCTGTTTGCATCCTCAAAAAAAGAAAAGAAAGCCTCAAAAACTTAACAAAACCCCTTATATTTTGCGTAAGTTCTCTTTTAAACAGCTGTGTGTTTCTGTCTCATACATATTTTTCCAGCTCGTAAGAAGGTAGAATAGGTAACTTTGCTTCAATCGCTATTTTGCTATTGAGCAAGTTGCTCTTCAGATGGTAACTCACGTTGGGCGCTGCTGCAGGCTGTAGAAACTGTGCTGATTCCTGCCTTTTGGGGTTTAAACAGCGGACTGGTCCCAGTGTTGCACTTCAGCATCTTCAGAGTGACTTGGAACACGCTGTTAACCAAGGGGAAACGTTGAGCTATCTACATGCAAGAAACCAAGATGAAAAAATCTTTGCGTAGTGTGGATTTTGTGAGGCATTTCATATTCTGGTGTCCTAGCAGACTAGAAATATTGATGGAGCTTCTGTATTTCAAGACCTGCAGGAGGGTGTATAGTCTACTCAGACCATAAACATACACTATTTGGTAGTGGTATCAGCTCAGGACATTCTCAGACCTCGCTGTGCCCAAGATGCTGTCACACGCTGCCTGTTTTATTGTGCTGCTGGCGCGGTTTTCAGGTGAACTAGATCAGGGTGAAGGGATGGTGAGGTATGCAGAAGTTGAGTGGACAGGAGGAGTTTGTAAGTTGTATGTTATTCTTAGCAGCGGTTGTGAATTGTGGCCCAGACTATTCAATTCATTGAATAGTGCTCTTCATAGATATACCTTGATTTGGGATTGAAGGTTGATGCGGGTGTTTCAAGAATCTTAAAAACATCGAAACTTTTCTTTGGAAAATTCAGTAAGACTTAACAATTATTAAATTGGATTCTAACAGTGTAAAATCTGCCTTCTTCAGTCTCCTCTTGTCTGTGAGGAGTGACCAAGCTCTAAGTTCACATGCAAGCTTTTTTTATTACAGGATTGGAGTAAAAGTGAAAGTGCAGTGCTGTAGTATCTTTCGGAAACTCTATTCCAAAGCTTGTCTTGCTCTGCTGTCACTAATACCCCCAGCAGATCAGTTCTCCTGAGTACATGAAGTATTAGCTTGGGATCAGCTGGTCTCCGATTAGCATATGAAGTGACTTTGTGGCTCAAGATTGGTCTGTTAACAATAGGAAGAATTAGACTCCCAAAGCACTTGGGTAATTAGCAGGAGCCACCTGGGATTCCCATTTGCAGTGTTGCAAAAAAGGCAGAGGGGATCTCCTTTGTAGGAGACTGGGAAGAGCAATGAGGTGGAGGGAGAGGTGGCAAAAACAATGACTCCATGGGAGTAGCAGGTGGTTTTTGCAGCTGTGCGATGCTCAGCAGCGTGATGTGACAAAGAACGGCATGAGCGGAATAAATATTGCAGCAGAGCTCCTGTGTAAAGGTGGCAAGGGAAGAGGGACAGTGGCCCGGAAAATATTTCTGGTTGTCTAGACAAGCTACCAGGAGCATTCTTGCTTCTGTTGAAGTAGCAATGACTTGAAGGTGTTGAAGACTCCATCAGTGCTTGAAGTTTTTTGTGGCTGTACCAGCCTTCTGGTGTACGTCTTCTAGTTGAGTGCTGCTTAGGGTTGCTCAAATGGACGAGTAGAATGAAAACCATGATTTGGTACAGCACCACATTTTTAGCTGTAACTGATTTGGAAGCAATGGTATTTTTATATTGGGAATCATGACCACGCAAAGTGGCTTGAATTGAAGACTCCTGGATTGTTAATTTTCTTTAGACAGCTGTGTGGTGAAGGAAAGGAAAACAGCCTTTAGGACTGCTCAGGTGAATGTTTCCTCTGTGACATGTTTATTTCATCTAACTTCATAATTGGAATGGTTTTCCATTTGTAAAATGGTTTGCTAAAAGGTTGGATTGGTAAAATCAAAAAATGTTCCCCTTCTGTTCCTGTTTTACCTTGTCATGACTGTGAAGTCATCTATCACTATAATTCTACCTTTGAAGAGCTTTCTCATTACCAGTACTTCTTCAGAATGCTTATTTGATCCCAGGCTGGCTTCACTGAGGAGGAACAAGGGTGGGCTTATTCTCTTGCTATCTCAATATTTGATTGAATTTTAGCCCCTCTTTCAGAAAGGACATAAGCTGGTGTCTTTCAGTATACAAATTGTCCTGGTTTTGTTTTCGTGTCGTGGTTTTGCGGGTTCTTTAACACTGAAAGAACCACACTCTAAAAAGCATTTCTGATGAAAGCAGTAAGACTTGATCTTTCCCTTTCCCCTCCTTCTTTTGGCTTTTCTACGCTTTAGGCAAAAGAACCAACATGTTTCTCCCTGCTACCTGCTAAGGGTGAAGACATGCGCTACAGCTGAGGTAGACAACTTTCTTCTGTCGGGGGCTATCCTTTTTTTCTCTTCACCCTTGCATACGCTTCCTATTAATTCCAGCCACCCTCTCCTGGGCATTCCCTCTTGTGCTGTCAAGCTGGTTGCAGAGCCCGCTCAGTTCCTTAAGCTGTCAGGAAACACTGTGGTTTTCATTGGTGGTGGTTCTGTGAGAGCAATGTTCTTCTGCGTTACAGCACTCAACAGCTCAACGGAGGTTCTGAGTCGTACACAGTGCTGGTGTCGGGAGGGGAACGGCGCAGGAATGGGACACGTGGCCAGGAGTAAGGGGCAGCCTCCTTTTGCTAACAGCAAACCACGCTGCATCTGAGCTGTAGTTTGTCTACAGCAAAGATTAACTACTCTTGGATTGTCATTTTAGTAAGGCTTGAAATTAGAGTAAGCCAAGAAATCAATTTTAAACAGAAAACAAACTTTTCAGGCTTCTTAGGATCCCGTGTGAAGAAGACAAATTCGTAGAGAAGCTGGCATCAGTCACAATGTGATCTATATTGGTGCATATTTAGCTTAATAGTTGAAAATATTTTTACTTGAAGTATTTGAATACTTCAGGTATTTTTAAGTGTTACATAATTACATGTATTCCTTCCTGCCTTCTGAGATTTGCAAATCAGTTATCTTGTATTTACCAATTTACTTTTCATACAGGTTTTAGAATTATTTAAAAAATACATATTAAATTGTGAATGGTTTGACTTTTTTTCCTTCCCTGTAGAGCTTGCTTTGCATGTTTTATTAGTGGGAAAATAAGAGCAGAAAGAGACACCAACATATAGGCATGTGCGTAGCTTCAGTGATGCAACATGCTGCAGATGAAAAAATGTTGACATAAGCATGGAAGTTTATAAAGCCCGAATTCTAATCTCCAGGGATGTTTACCTCAAATACAACACCTGCAGACTGTACCAAGTTAAAACTACTTGTACGGGAAATAAGCAGATTGCAGGTGGGGTTGGATTTTTCTGCTACGCTGTCTTGGAAAATTGCCATTCACGTTACTTGCATAGAAAATACTTGAATTTTGTAACTCTAGGTGGCTCTTGGAGGTTTGAGACAGCTGAAGATACTCTCACTGTGTTCACAATGTGAAATTCTTGAGAAGACAAGGTTCTTAATCCATGGCTTGATTGTGTTCTGAACCTCTAACTCAAACCTGACTTTCCTCCTTTGAACTTTTAAAAAGTGGATCCATGGTAGTTATTGATCCAAATACATCATTTGTAGTTTACAGACGGTTTTCTAAAATTGTGTTCTGCGCTTCCTCAGGTGAAACTTCAGCATCTGGATCCAACCAGGGAGCAGCACAAAAAAGGGCTTTTTTTTTTTCCCCTCCTCCTAGATGCTGTTTCAACTTTCAAGTGCAAAATGTTTGCTGACTCAGTTATTTGTCTTACCTATCTCTCTCTAATGTGTGAGAGAGATGTGTGCTGTGCTTTCTTCACCAAGTCATTATATAACTTCAATATGCAGTCAAAACACTAGGCTTTTAACACAAAAAATGCAGGAAACGTTAGTCACTTGTCATCATCTGCTTGAACAGGTTTGTATGGGAATGGGAGGTTTCTTATCAAGAAAAACCCAACAGCAATACATAGCCAGAATTTGATTATGGCCCTCTGAGCAAGAGAACTTTATTTAGAGAAAGTATTTTTGGTTGGTTTGTTTAGAATGAAAGAAAATTTATTAGGATATTTCTTTAAAGTTGTGTTTAACTGTGTTAAAAAAATAATAATAATCAAACCAGTGGATGCTTACAGAAGAATAGATGTGCTAAAAGTGCTTGGCTTTGTCAGAGCAAACAGCAGAGCTTACCCTTCTGTGACAGCAAACCCTGAGGTCAGCAGGTATGTCTCACCAAGATACTGACTCTTGCTCTTTTTGTTGGTACCATGCGGTGATCCTTGAAAACCCAAAGCCTTTCTTGAAGTGGAGGGGGTATTTTCGCTGTACATTGGTGCAGTCAGTGCAAAGCTACTTTCATGATCTCTAAATGAAGAACCAGGTAAAGACATTCAGAGTTAGCCTGTGTAGCTACGCTGGTTACAGCCTTAACAAGTGCTTGTCGTCTTGTCATGGGCAGAGATGCACCAATAGCATAATATAGTTCTTTTTTCTTACTGTTTAAAAAAACCCCAGCCCAAACCAATGAAACAAACCCTGCTTTACCGCTGTATTTCAACTCGCTTAGCTCCGTGCCGCTGCAGAGAGCGTGGCATTTTCAACAAGGCCACTAATCTTCGTCTCAGTTTTGTTCTTTTGTGGATCGCTTTTGGATTCTATTTACTGTGACCTTCCGTTCTGCTCTTTCAGATCTGCTTCTAGAGTTGGGCTTTGTGTGGACAGAAGGTAGATACAGTATATAGTGAAACGAGGAATATGCATAAACAGCATGTGGCATGGTTTGCGTGTTGTGGATTGTTGGAATAGCTCTGTGCCAATTCATCAACAATAATTTGTGCATATTAATATATTTGGCTGCGTTTAATTTCATTGGCAGTTAGCCTACCCCGTAAGTTATTAATTTGTGAAATCTGCTTTGAGGAAGGGTAAAAAACTTGTAGGCAGCATATGGTGTGATATTGGGGGGAAAGGACGGCTGCGGGTGTGAATTTTATTTTGTCAGTTTAGTGGGAGTACCTCTTGTTCTTTAAAGATGCCATCTGCACAGGATTCTCACTGCAAGTCTTGTGCTTCTGTGCAGATCGTGCAAGAGCTCCCTGAGCATTTAAGTTTGGCTGCTTTGGGGGAGGGCAAAGAGAATATTTTATTCTGTGCCACCTTTGGAAGTGTTTTGTTTTGTATAAAGGCTTTTTTTTTTTTTTCCTTTGCCATCAAGTTGCCATATAAAAATACCTTGAAGGGTCTATAACTTAACTAGCTTTTAAAGGCTGGTTGTCATAACACTCTGTATAAACCCCTCAGTTGTTTTGACACAGTTCCTGGTCTTTGCCTACTGCTGTTGGCTTTTGATGTTGGGTGTGTTCTATCTGTTCTCCTTGACCTTCCCACATTTACCAGATTAATCTTTATTTTCATGCTCTGGTTCGTAGGACTTTAACTCCTTGAACTTTGCTTTGTCAGGTGGATGTGAGACCAGGCAGCTCATGGTTTGCTTATGTGGTTGCTTTAGGAGCTTCTGCATACCTTTAAATTCATTCAGCTCTATATATCTGACCATACAACAAGCACTGCACTTGTAATGGGTCTGGCTGCATTCTTAGACCAAGGTGTTTTGTGCAATGCATATCCCTATATGCAGCATTTCGTGTCGTGTTTTCTGCTGTGCAGGAATAGAGACCTTTTTGTTTCTCTATCTCTTGATGTGACATGTGCTTGGAGCGCATCGTGTTTCATCTTTCTCTTCCAGTCGATAGATCTTCGTGTGCTACAGGGATCAGATAATCAAATCTATTACTGAGTATCAAAGCGTTATGTGATTATTTCTAGTGCCGTATATGAAAGATGTTTTCTTCTATTGCATGTTCGGAAAATGTGAGCTGCAGATTGTACATGTACGTTCCTCAATGTGTTCCTCTGCCTGACACAGACCAGATCGGATTGAAGCAGCATAGACAAAATTTGTTCAGTGGGTCTTGAGATGCCAAGATAGGAATTCAGAGAAGTTTGATCTAAGTTCTGCTGCAAAACTTAAGGTCTTTTTCAGTCTTGTTTATTTCAGCTGAGAGAATCAAATCGAGCAAAATGATTGCAGTGGATGATTACATGCTGTATAGGTTTCTGGGTTTGAGAACATTTTCCTGAGACACCTGAGAGAGGAAAACAATTTTGCCGTGCAGGTGGTCAGTGAAAATGCTGAAGATAAGAAATAACAGATATAAACCCTCACATTTTGTATACTCCTGAAGAAAAAAAACACCAGGCAGACCTTTATTTGCAGAGTGCTCACAGGTCCTCTTCCTACTCAGTGACTTACCAGAAGGTTCAAAAAGTTGTCTTCTCCCTCCTTTTAGGAGCTTTTTTAAAGCTATCGCTGTTTGAGATATTAAAAGAAATTATTCTAATTCAGAAGCTTTAACAGTACTAGTAGAGGAGCTTATCTGTAGATTTCTTAGTGTCTGTGGATCTTCCATATTAATGTTGCTGCAGTTCTTAAGCTCTGCATTAATTTATTTACCGAGATGACGCTGGAACACTTCAGAATACAAGTGCATCGGGGGATATTGCAGGATCTCATCACTGAAGAGTTTTAAGAACAATTCAGGGAAACGTTTGTCAGGAATAATGTAAGTACTAGTACTAGTATTAATTCTGCTTTGAGGATAGAAGGATAGACCAGGTAGGTGACTTCTCAAGGTCTTCTACAGCTGTTTCCTGTGATTCTAGTGGAAGATTCAATGCACTATTCAGTGGTTTGGTCAAAAACACTCACTTTGTTTTGCTGTGGAAACTTGGTTTATTTAAATTCACAGGGAAGAAATACTTACAGTTCCTTGTGTTGCTTGAAACAGCTTCTCTGTGTACACAAGTTATATGAAAAATTAACCTTAAGAGGTTTGTTTGTTTGTATTGCCAGATATTTTAGGAATGCTGACTCATTTCACCATGCTGAGGGTGTGCACACATGAGTCAAGTTACCATCAAATCAGAAGGATGAGAACCTAAAGGACATCAAGTGCTCCTACCTCGTCTGCATGCTTGGTCTTAACCCAAGCTTACAGTTACTGCAAAGTAGACGATGGGCTGTTAACCGCGCAGCCTGGCTTACGATGCTCACGCCTTTAGAAGAGATTGCTTGCCTTGTTCAAAGTGCTCTAAGCCTGGAGAAATAGAAATAAAAATAAGCGTGCTTGGTTCACGCTCTTCTGGAGAACGAGGGGCACACAGCGCTTGCACGCTGCTGAACTCACAAGGTACCTACAAGTAAGTGAAATCGTAGGGAGTGTGTCCGAAGGCAAAGAATGGAAACTCCTCTGAGCTGTGAAATGGTTCGTGGTTTGACATCCTTAGTTTATGAACTGGTTCAAAGATGTACACATTTGAAGTATAATATAGAGAGTACTTTCTGTGTCTGACGTACTGTGTACACAGAGGAGTTGTTTTCTGGCCTGGGAGGTTTGTTTCATTTGCACAATATTGATACAGAATGCTACATTTCTTGTGTTTGGTCACACTCTTGGCAACTTTGATCCATTTGCTCCAAGGATGTCACTTGCCCTTAGGTTCTTCCAACCATACATGTCCGAGTAGCATGTATGGCAAGGCTGCTCTGTTGCTCTGAGGAAGAATCTTTGTCAATGCTTTCTTTGATGTGCGTTTTTCTCCCAAATCTGGCAAAGATAAGAGTAACCTTTCTTGAATCTCAACTCCATTTGTTGCTGATTATTTCTAGATCTTTGCTAGAAATTCTTTAAATAAACTATGAACATATATCTCCTATGCTGAGCCTTTAGTCCAGTGCTGTTTAAATCTCACGACGTTGCTTTTAACTGAAGGTTCAGCAGGATATAAGGATAGTACCCAGCTCCTCCAGGATGGATTTACAGCGCTGCTGTTAGCTGTATGCTTATGTTTTTCTCAACACACACTAGCAGGTACAGCACAGAGGAAGTAAACTAACACACCAGATCCAGGTGATCCATTTGCATGGTCTTGTGACTCTTCTTTGCATTACGCAAGTGAATGTGTTGAGCCACACATGCAGAAGTTCATATGCAGAAGACCTATGTAGTCTGAAAACAACATTGAGGGTAGTCAGCAGCCCTGATTCCAGCAGCAGCTGCTGCCTGCTCTCCGTCCCTTCCTGACTGGCTGCAGGGCAGTTAAATTTGTTTTCCAGAGCCATTTGGTAGGAATAGGGATACAGGTATTAGGGCTGTGACTGTTTTGCTGCCCAGCCTGTGGCTCCTAGACAGCGACCTGTGCTGGAAGTTGGTTACAGGAGAGAGGATCCAAGGGATGGCTGTCTCTGAAACACCAACAGCACCTGCATCCCCCCCCTTGTTCTGGCCTTTTGTCCTGAGCTGTGTGAACCTGCTCAAACAGGTCAAAGACTCATCATGGTTTGCAAGTAGTAAGTTCATCCCCTCGAGGTGAGACTGTTTTTTCTGTCAGATGCACAAGGTGAATCCTTTCACCGTGGAGTCAAGCAGATGCCGGCTCAGTGCAAGAGGAACATCCCTTTTGGCAGCAGCGAGCTGTTAGATGGGCTTAGCTGTCGTGTGAAAATGCCCTCACCTTCCCCCTCGCTGTCATAGCCGGTTCCTGTGTGTTGTATCACGTTGCAATATTAATCTGGATGTGTAAACAGTCAAGGGATGAAGAAGTGGAGGGGGCGTTACCTCTTTTGAGTCAGGGTCAATGTACCGGCCCGTTCCTGATGGCTGACAGAGCTGCTTTTGGAACCGCTCCAAAAACTGGGAATCCCAAACTCCCTTCTTGCAATGTTTTCTAACTGCGAGACAATTATTTTTAATATCTAATTAAATTTCACTTCTTTTGAGCTCAGTTTTCTTTTTATTATAGCTTTGGTAGGCCACAAGAGTTAATTACAGTCCTCTTTGCAGTGACCTGTAACATACTTGAGAATTGTCAGCCTGGCTGTTCTTCCATCAGCACTATCTTTTTTTAAAAATTAATTAACTCAGCCAGTGGATTCTTCAGTTGTTTCTCCAGTCTCAAATATTAATTTCATGCAAATTTTCACTCATGGTTTTGTCTTCTCTCCAGTTTATTTAGTTGTCTTTTAAAATGGGTGCTCAATTCCGGACATCTTCCAGATGAGGTTTTCTTGTCGCCAGGGCAAAATAGTTACCTCGAGGGCTTTTTCGTGTTCCTGTTTAACTTCCAAATGCTGTTTGTCTCGGAACTCCAGCCCACTATTAAGTCATTTACATTGTGTTGCTATAGCCATCGCTCCTTATTTTGTGTTTGTCCACTTAATCTTTCTTACTTCTTCCTTCGCAATTGTTTTTATTGAATTTAATTGATTTCAGATAGCTTCTCCCATTTTAACAAGTTGCTCTTGTAATTAGAAGACAGGATAATAATTCGTTTACGCTACCTTGATGTAGTTTGTCCCTTCTGTAAGCATATATTATATGATGTCACTGAAGCTATTGAGTAAAAGCAGCGAATACAATCAATTCCCCGTTAACTAAGAAGGGTGGGGACAAAGTAAACGCTGGGAAAACATTATTGGTGTCTCGATTTGCACGAAGTCGATGCAAATTTAGCTTCAACCGAGAGCAGCGTGAGTCAGTGCCCGGTGTCAGCGTAGGCCTGCGAACAGTACAAACGTGTTCACGTGGTGCCGTGCCCAAGGGAATGAACCTTCCAAGAAGTCCTGGGGAATGCAGGCACAAAGTCTGGCTGCATAAAGAATGTAACCACATTTATTTGGTCTGAACCACCTAATCTTGCCTGTACAGGACCAGTGCTGTTGGTTTTTACATTGCGGTGGGGATGAACTAGATCACCCTCGTAGACATGCTGGAAAATATGCTCATCTCTGCTGCTGAACAGATGCTATAAACATCGCCGTACATATATATCCTGACTAATGTATGTAGGCTGTTGTTTATTTGTAACCTTTCTTGGGTTTTTGGGGGTATTTTAAGGGAGAAAAAGGGTAAGAGCAATGGCTTTTGAATGGCAATCCTAACAACAAAAGAGGATAAATCTGGAAAGTCTTCTGTGGATGTTGAGGTCACTCCAAAACTGCCCAGTCCCACACAAATATACCAGAAATTACAGAAAAAAAGGTTGAGTTGTCACATAAACCTCAATGAAGTTCTCAAGTGTGCATTTAAGTGTTGCATTTCAGTCATAACACTTAACCTGAGATGTTTTTCTTACAGACAGCAAAACTGGGATATACAAACTAACATGTTTTGGGCTTTTTGAACCACTTGGTAATCTGAAAGGTGGGGAATTGACTCTTTTCTAAAAGCAAAACCACTGTTGGCCAGTAACGAGTGCCTTAAGAAAAATACAAATAAATGGCAGAGCATCTAGTTAAGGTCACAACTTGCATTCAGTTCCTGGGAGTTATTTCCCGTTGGGTTTTATTGAGTTCTCGGTTCCTCAGCTACAAAGCAAATTGTGTCTTGGTCCTTCCTACAAATAGACTGACCAACCCTTCTTTTCCTTTAGGTAAAGTTGTGTTAATAGGTAAACAGATCAGTAATGAGGATGAATTCCACTTAATCTGTACAGCAGTGACACCAAAACAGAGCTTTCTGGGTTTGGGTGAATCATCCACATAAACAGTCTTTGTCTTCTGATGCTGGTGCTACATGCAAGGAGGAATCCTTCACTATATTCTCTTTCTTTCAACAGTGAATGATTTTGCAATACATGTACCGCTCATGGTATATATTTCTTTCTTCCAGCGTACCGTCTTTTGTAGCTGGACTCCAGGATTTTCAACTGGAAACAAACTCAGGGAAAATCTCCTTTTGTACACATAAGCAAGTTTGGTTTTTTTTTCTTCTGTTGAGCAATCTGTTATTTCAATAGCAATGGAAAAAAATGCACTGATCCAGAATCCTTTTGCCAGAAACTGGAAGGTTAAAGATGGGGTTTCATTTAGAATGCAAATATTTATTTTTCCTAAGATACTTTTATTTCTATTCTTTTTCTTCCAGAAAACCTTTGCTGATGTAATTGCCTTTCTGTCTGTGTAGGGGTGGGTAAACTTGTACTTTATGGTGCAATGCATAATGCAGTGTATCTAAAACAGGCCTCTAATTTATTTTCTATTAACAGGAGTTGGTTTTTATTGTCATACACTGAACTAGTTCTGTTTTCAGTGTCTTCCATGTCTTAAATGATTTTTTTCCCTCTAAATTAGTTTTCTTTTGCACCTTTGTTCTTGTGTTAGCAGTTCCCAGAATGGTTTTGGGGGAAACACCCAAACAGTAGATGTTAAGGAAAAAAACCCACCTCATTCTTCATGCGTTTTTAGGTAGATTAAGCAGTGGCAATATAGGCAGATAAATTTACTTTCTGTTCTAAGTATTTTTTAGAGTCACTAATTTAGATTTACTGATCAGTTAACCAGTCAGAGTCAGTGAATCTATTTGGAGAGCACTTACTCAAGCAGTTGCCCCAGCTTATCTGCTGGAGATCCCTAAGTACCGAGGAGAAGGATGGTAAGAAGCACTTGAGTTTGTAACCTCTCGATGCTGATGAGCTGCAGGACAGAACAGGAATATGCTGGGGGACGAAGAGCCCGTGGTCACTTGGGAAGGTGGTTTCAGTGGGAAGTCAAGGTGATAAGCCTGCTACCTAAGAGTGGGTCAGGGCAAGGAGGAGATGCAGGGGCGAGAAGCTTGGAACTGCAGCCTTGGTGTCCCTGATCCTGTTGCTTAGCACAGCTCACAGGGGGTAGTCCCATCATCTTTGTGGTGTTACTTAAAGTTACTGGGTTTGCTCTTGTTATGGGAGCTCCGAGAACAATTCTTGTTGTTCATTATTTTTATACATCCAGATCTCACCACGTCTTACTCATTCGACTGGATTGTTTCAGTCCAGTCTTCCAAAGCCACATATCCATTTGCCCTTCCTAGTACCTTTTCTATTTAGTGAGGGTTTGGGGTTTTTTTCCTGTAGCTTGGTGATTATTTAAAACTGAGGGTGGCTCAGTCTAGGGACGCACAGTTTTCAAGCTTAGCCTCTTGCAAATGTCGATCCTCTTGCTTGCAACTCAGCAGTTTATAACTGCTCAGCATCTTGAATGGTTCATATTTTAGCATTATGCATTTTCTTTATCAGGTTTCTGCCGCGTTTTGTAGCTTCTACATTTTTACCCGTTTTGAAAATCTTTTTGGATTGACATAATAGTTTTGCTGTTGTGCAGACTTTTTCTTGAACACAAGCTACATTAACCAGCACTGCAGTAGCTTGCTCCTTTTCATAGGTATTTGGCAGGCCCACTATTAACTGATTTTTTTGGGTTGGGATGTCAAAAGTGTATCATAAAAAAAACAATTGACAAAGGAGACTGTTGAGTTCCTGAAGGAACTCAGTTCAAGGTTTAATGTCAGTGTCTGTGGAAGTGTCATCTCACTAGCAGCAAGACTGCAGATCTACCTGTGACTGTGGATCACAGAATCATAGAATCATTAAGGTTGGAAAGAACCTCTAAGATAATCAAGTCCAACCTTCTACCCAACGCCTCCACAGCCACTAGACCATGCCCTGAAGTGCCACAGCTACTCGTTTTTTGAACGTCTGTAGGGACAGCAACTCCTAATATCCAGTCTGAACTTCCCCAGGCGCAACTTGTGGCCATTTGCTCTTGTCCTGTCATTAGTTACTAGGGAGAAGAGGCAACATCTCTCTACAACCTCCTTTCCAGTAGTTGTAGAGAGCAATAAGGTCACCTCTCAGCCTTGTCTTCGTCAGGCTGAGACTTAAGGCTGAGGCTCACCACAAGTGAAGTTCTCCTGCATTGCTGTTGCTGACTGCATGGTCCCAGATGTGGGGTCATGAGAGAATCACCTTCGTTGCACATCAGCAGCAAATTGTGTGCAAGCATGTAACTTACCGTGAAATCACTGCTCTGCAGATAGAGCCTTGAACTTGCTTCTAGGCAGAGTATATTCATTTCAGGGTTATTTTTAGTAGATTTTGACCATACTGTGAATTTTCTAGATGTTTCAAAATACTTCGAGAACTTCTTTGCATAAATGCTTTCTGCAAACTTTCCACGGCACCTTCCTGTAGTGGTGCTGCTGATGTGGCCTTAAAACCAACGGAATATTGTGGGGGCATTTTGAAATATATGTGAAGAGAGGGGTGGGGAAATCCCCAAACGTTTCATACACTTCTATTCTCTCCATGCTCCTCTAACAGGCACTGAAACCAAAGCCCTCCTGGTTGCTGGAGGCTTCCTCCCAGCAAAGCATTGCAGCGCAGTCACTAACAGGGACTTCAATTCAGCCGTGTCCCGTGTCACAGAAATGTTGTTCCATCTTCCCGTGTTCTTCATCAAAGTTGTTTAGGGACCACGTTACTTTTGAATGCTATTTTTGCAGCATTTAAAAACCAACCAACCAAAACCCCCAGTTTCTGTCTTGATACCTCTCTGCAGTATAAGGAAGGCATAATGCTTAAATCCGGCGGCTTGTTACCGAAGGAATAAATTCATGCAGTTGCCTTGGGTCTTAGAAGTGGTGGAAAAAAGTACAAGATGTGCTTGGCAGAACTCAGGTGAATTTCAAGGTAACTTTCGAGAGTTATATGTCAAAAACTTATTAAAATATGAACTTAATGTGGTCAAACTGTTTGCTTGTGCCTTTTAGGAATTAAAAAAAAAGGAAGATTCGTCCTTTACAAATTCTAAAGCAAAGCTCTAAAACTGTTTGAATTCAAAGAATGCAACTCATACATTTTTGGAAACTCAAGTTGTGCTCAAACACCTTTTTTTCTCCCTCCCTCTCCAGCTTTACTTTCTCTTGTGGCAGATTCCGTGCTGAGTGTTTGCTGGAGGTAGAGATGTTGAATTATGTTACTTTTTAAGATCACACGGTTGGAATTTTTTTGATTTAACTTGGCTGCGGCAAAAGTTTACGTAGCTTTTTCTTAAGCCTTTTTCAAAATAATTTAATACTTGAGTGTGTTGTCGGTAAGTTCATTAAAAATATTCTTCAAAAACCTCTGAAAATACCTTTCCTAAGACATTCAATTCAGTGTTCCTGCTTCTGCAGTTACCTGGGGGTTACATGCAGCACTGAGAAAGGATGCTTCAGCTGAAGTGGTGTGGAATAAACTCACCAAAACTGCCTGGTTATTTGTTCTGGTACCTCGTGTGGTCACTAGTGTCACAGCACGTTGTGCATTTTCCTGTGTAGACGTGCAATTTCACCTATCTGTATACTGCTGCTTTCTGAAACCGTTGGAAAAAGGATTGTCTTGTAATTGCTGTCACTAACCCCTTTAGCAAAATGCTGCTGCTTCTGTCACACAAGCGGAACAGGGGTGGTGGCCTGGCTGGAGGGTGATGTTTTTTAACGGATCCAGTCTGGCCATGTCCGATGTGGTCTGCACCTGAAACATGAGAGCTGAGAGAGAACTGGGGTTTAGTTTTAGGTCCTAAGAAGTTGGGCAGTTCTCCCTTGAAAGACGTTTTCAGAAAGATGCTCTTAAGTGA
>WEIS01020534.1:0-15341 GCA_013389965.1 Todus mexicanus | reverse complement strand
AAAAAGTATATATTTTAAAACCATTTATTCAGTCATCCATCACTTGGGGATTTTTTTTTTTTTATTTCCCCTAGAAGCAACTGGAATATCTACAATAGCTGAATGGAAGGCTGCTCATGGTCTAAAGTATGCATCCAAGTATGACAAACTGCAAAATAGTTTAGCCATTCAATTTATTAAACAAGAAAAAAAAGAAGTGTTCAAAAGTAAATGGTGCAGAAGTAATTTCTATTCAATTCTCTATTTCAGTTAGTAGATTTTGAGCAATAAAACTGCTTTTCAAGCACTTTTCCCCTTATAGACTTTCTCCAAAGTCTAGTGAGGAAATGGACACTTAAAAGAATGCTCTTGACATGCTTCCCTGTGGAGGACAAGAGATATAGATCATATGTTTCTTTCAACTATTGCCAGATGTTGAAGACCTTTCAGCCCAGCTAGTAGACAAGTGGAAAAATGTTAGTGGAGCAAGTGGAAACACAAAAGCCACTAATTGGTGTTTTGTTTTGTTTTTTTGAGGGGCCTGTATTGCCAAAGTGATATTTGTTAAAGAAGTCTATGGTATCCCCCAGCCAAAATCTATTTGGAACTGATACAGTAAGATATCATAGAACCCCTGCAAACATTTATATTTCTAACATTAACATTCTTAGAGGCAACCAAGATAATAAGTTATTTCAGTGGTTTTTCTAACCTAACTAAGCATTAAAAATAAGGAAAAGAATGTGTAATACCAGATATTTTATAGAAGAGACATCTGGTAACAGCAGAAACACACTCTTCCTCAAAATTGTGTCAGAGCTTCAAAAGGATGAAGCACTGCAGAGAGCACAAGCCAAGCCACTGAGCAAAAGCCCACAGAGCAAAAACTTAGCAGAAGAATCGCTGCAAATAAAAGAGGAAACTGACTTTTTAAATTTGGTTTCAGGAGCACATTAAAAACCAGACACTGTAAAGAAGAAATACCAGGATGAATTTGCATCACTTTTACATTAATGTCAAATAAGACTCAAATATATTAGCTATTACGGGTGGCAGTGTAATTAAAAAAAATCCTAAAAAGAGCATGGGTTTTCTTATGACTGCATTCCAATATATTATCCTCAACACGTGTACACACTAGCCAGACTTATAAACAATTAAAATGCTAAAAGTTAAGCTTTACTAAAAACACCACCAAAGGCACGTCTGCCAGTTCCCCAGAATGCCTCTGTGCATAATGTTCCTCATGGCACAACTTCACAATCATCTTCAGCTGGTCAAAGGCCACGATACTGCCAAGGGGCTCCCCTCACTCTCACCATACTTCTTTGTACTTACACTTTGTTGACACCAGTGACTCCAAGGCAAGTTGTAGCTGATCCAAATTAAAAGCAAATGGAGTTCTAAAATTAGTTACTTCCTCCTCAAATTCAGAATTCAAGGGAGGAGGCAAAAACATGAAGCCAGCAAAACAGACTTCCTTGCCCCTTTCCAAGGCACTGGTGCCGTAGATTGATATGAACTGGCTTTGAAAACGCACCCTAAGAGCTTGAACAGTGCCTGCAAGAATTGCCCAGTGCTGATGAGTGCCTCTTTGTCTTCTGGAAATGCACTTACATTTCACTCTACAAAAGCAAAGAGGAATTAAAATATCAAACCTCTCTGTGTAACTGAAACTAATTATATTCAAATATACAAAACAGTTAAGCTAATACAGTGAACTACACTCCAACCCCAACCACAGGGGATAAGTAGCAACACCAGCTTGGAGCTGTTTCACTCTGTTAAGAATTTAAAGTGCTCTAAATTTTAAGAATAAAGATGCATTTTTCTACTTTACAGTTGCAGGCACTCCACCTTACTTAGATAATGTTCAGGAAGAAATGTCTGGACATTTAGCATGCAAATCAATCTTGTTCTAATGAAGAATTTTCTGTGAGTCCTAATCAGGATATAAGAATATAGCATCCATTCAACAGTTAAGAAACTTTTCTTTATTTCATTGGTAATGACACTCCTCATCAAATCCTGTTTCTTCTGAAAAAAACACTTGCTTTTCTATATGATCCAGCTTATTATACTATGCATTAATCCTTTGTAAAACTCGGCTTTATTAAATCAAAGGCCTTCAGCCACAGGAAATAGAGCAAAGTGAGAAAATTAGCATTTTAAATGGTATTGAAAGTAAATTTTTTTTCTGTTCAGCCTAACATGCATGGTACCAAGTAGCAGGGAACTGAGAGGCAGAGAAAGCAATTTTAGCTTAAAAGTATGTGCAAATAGTACCACATGAAGACAGAATAAGCATATTGAGACATAACAAGTATCTCTAAAGGAAGCTAATAAGACAGTGGTGGTATGAGAAGATCTGGAGAATGCATACACGAATTCTCATGGTTTTCCAAGAGGTATAATATCATAATTAATCACACATTCTCCAGTGCCCTCACAATTCACTGCATGCTGGCGTGTTTAGAACAACTGCCAGGACAAACAGGTGCGGCCAAACAAGAACGCTCCTCTGTGCCTGCGCTCAAAGCCCATGAGCCACGACCCAGCTAAGTTTGAAAGCTACGTAACTGTGCTCTGTGATAAACAGAAGGTGGTACACATGGCTGCTTAGCAAGGCTCAGTAGCTCAAATGCAGCCCAACCTATTTAAGTTACATGGTTTGTGTTTGTAGGACCTTGTGTAAAGCCAGCTCACAGTCTCAGCAGAAAGAACTTGTATCAGTCTTCATGCATTTCTGTGATGGGCTCTGAAATGCCTATTTAGTCTATGTCCTTCACTGATATAACCTGACTATGTAAAATGACTGTACCAGCAAAGACAATGAAGCCAAGCAGGAACATGCTCTGCCATAGGATGCACACAGTGACTGGTGGTACTCCAGTGGGAGCTGCAGTGCTCAAACTTTCTGGAGACGACACAGTCACAAAGAAGAGCTCAGAGTACCAGTACGTCCCAGAAACTAGCTGACTACGGAGCATGAGGACTGAATTTCAACTTCTTATCGTTATCTTCAGGCTGCTTTTCTGTCTTCAGTTCTTCACAAAAGGTTTTCAAATGTTGAATGAGCTTTTTAGATTTATACACAAGAAACTGCCTAACTTCAATATTAGTTTAATCATTAATTTCCACTTTGTAACATTAGTTACTTTAAAAGGTCATTATTAGTTACTTTGAAACATTAGTTTCCTCTTTGTAACATTTGTAAATTCCAGGGGAATTAGTCATCACACACCGACTTCACTGCTGTCAGTAATGTTTGTCAATATTTTGACTATTGATCTTACTGGTAAAATTTTCCAAAGCACCTTTTTCATTCAAAGCGTAGGTTCTATTAAGAGTAATAGGGACTTGGGGCATTAGCAATTATTTATTCTTTGCATATTTTTTAGTAGTGGATTATTTAAAAAATACTCATCCTTTTGTTTGATATTTTGGTGCATTGTAAACCAGATATAGTTCCCATCAATATAATTAACTTCATTTCACTGGGATTGGGATTCTTACAGTATATCTAGAAATATCTGCTAACATAGGACTAAAATGTGTTATAGTTCCACTTTTTACAAACTACTATTGAGAGCACTGTCCTGCATTCATCCCATGGTATGAAAAAGCTTACTTTACTATTGGCATGAGAAGCTCAAACAGTAATACTTTATTTTACGATGCTAGAAAGTGTGAGGCTTTCAGAATCCAAGAATAAATATGCATCTCAAACTGTAAAGGGGTCAGTTCTCATTAAAATAGCCAAATTAGCAAGTGCAAACCCCACCTTTTAATTACCCATAATGGAATTAAATCATCTGAGCAAACTTGAAACAGGGCACATCCAGTGACTGCCAGATGAAGATAAAGGACTGTTTCATGCCAATAATTTACCCATGATACAGATACTTGTACTTCTGTACTTTGAAGTGGGTGTTCAAATTAATCTGGTGAAAAATAGGTTAGAGATACAGGCATCCAATTCATTCAGCTCTTTTTGAAATGCCAGGCCACATACTGGCACAGTACATAATCATTTATACACACAGTTGGTTCTGATATAAAGTATGCTAAAAAACAGCCTAAATAGCAAACTGCCTTCTGTTAGTTCTCTCCAAAAACCATTCATCACTCACGTTCATCAGTCAGCATGTTTTTTTGAAACAAACATTCACCATTACAGCAAGAGATTCAGCTAGTATAGTAAGTACTCTCTTCTGGAAAAAAACTCAAAACAACAAAGCACTGAATGTCATGGCAAGATCACTCTCTTGTGCAGAATAAAAAACCTCCAATCAACCAAACCCAACAGAATGCCCCTTCAATGAAAAGAAGCACTTCAAAGAGCTGCTTGCTGAGAATCCTGTATCTTTCAATGGAGAAGTTCCTATTCGTAGCAGGAGCTACTAAGTTTGGCTCTAGAAAGGCCTTTCTCGGTAATACACTGCCCCTCAGCTCCACGGCTCCATTTAAATAGCTTTGTCAAGGCCACCTGCCAGGCTCCACTAGCTCCCAGAGGCAGCTGCTGAGCTCTCCTATCATCTCTCCTAGAAGTGGGTCAAGGTTATATCCTCTTTTTCACCTACTGTGAAGGACCAGTCCCACCCACCTTCCAGCACACTGCCTAGAGGTCTCTCTGAAGACAGTGGCAGTGGCATACAGCCAGTAGCATCTTCACCTGCTTGGATATGGAAAGAGAGAAATAACGTGTAAAGATCCTCCTTGCACAGATCTACTAAACCTAAGTCTTCCCTATATGGTTACACCACTCAGTGCTGCACCTTACATCGAAAAACTGAGCTTTATTTTTATCGATAGAAAATGTTGGTGACACAAGGGTCTGTTTTCCCACAGTTATAAAAGTCAGAACAAATATTTAAAGACTTTTAAAGTTGTTCTGCAAATATCTGGATGACTGCAGTTAGTTAATGTAGCTAGTTGAATATAATTGACTGGCTGCTTCGTAGGGACTGGTTTTCTTTTTGAAACAGATACAAACATTACTGCATTGAGACACTACATCAAGAAAATTAGATTGCCATTGCATCTGCTAAGACTGATAAACTGCTACAATACGCAGGTAACTTCCAACGTGACACATACGAAAACCTGTCTCTTACTCCCTACAGAGAACATGAATGCAGAACCTGCAGGCTTTCCCCATTGCTTCAGATCACAGATAAGAACTCTACCCTTCACCTGTTTTCTCCATTTTTATGCAGACTGTTTTGCAGTGAAGATTTAGCATCTCAATGCTACTACAACATAACCCTATGCATTTGAGCTGTATACATAGGTGGTGACTCGCTACCAGATTTATTAATATGCTCTGTCTACAAAGATATGAGTCACTTCTAAGAGAATATGCTGAAAAACAGACTGGAAATACTGAACACTGAAACATGCATCTGTGAACTCCTGACAGTTCTTTCCCTTGTGGTTTTTTGTGTCAAAACAAAACACAATCCCTCACTCCTCTCCCTTTTTAGGTAACACCATTCAGTTTCAGCCAAAAAGTATTTTTAACCTAATAGATAAAGTATCACCAATATCAGAACATCTTGGATTACAAGCAATAGCCTTCTCAGGCAGTCACTGAAATATACTTATGCAACACAGAACGACATCTTTCCAGTGACCCACTAAAAGGATGTTCTAGACGTGGTGCAGAAAAGCAGTGCCATTTCCTTCCATTATGAAATCCACAACAATCCCCCATCAAAATTAGCATACCAAGGCACAGTAAGACAGAATAGGGCAGAAATTAAAGGCGATGATTCAGCTGAAATACTGAAAAGAGGGATACCTGCAGTACATAACATCACTGATAAAACTAACTTCCATCACGAAGACAAGAAGCAGTGTTGCTAAGGGAAACGAATGAGAGGCTAAAATCAGCACAGAGGTCTGCAACACTTTGTAAACTTCCAAGAAACAAAGAAAGCAGGATTCCTTGCAATCCTCAGGTTTCACAGATTTTTTCTGCCTGCAGCCCTATTTCTCTCCGAGGCAAAGTCTCACTAGGATAGAAGGGATAAGAACCTTCTATTCTTCCTATAACAGGTAATGTTTTTTTCTGGCAATACTTGCTACTTAATTTTATAACATTTTCAGACTCCACAACCTCTAATATGGATGTTTGTTGAGTAACTGGTTGCAACAATCTGTACACTGCTACAGTCACTGTGATCAGAGACATGGAAGGATAAATCACGCAACTGGATGAGCATCTGGATGCTGACAGGCTCTTCAGGAAGGACAGGAACTCATGAGGGACTTTTCATCACCTTTATACCTGCTGGAGGGACAACACGGGATGGCAGAAAATTCCTATTCTGTCTTACTTCTTATGGTTCATAATGTAGATGACCAAAGAAAGAGGAGAATTAAATTTAACTGACATTTCTGACCTACAAATTCACAGTTCATCTGACATCTGTCCAATTACCTACAAAGAATGAAGCTTGTCTTGTGGCCTCAAATCTAGAAAAAATAATTTGGAGCATTAGTTCAATGGATCGTGACTATTTTGTACACTAACGGTTAAGTAAGCGAAGTGAAGGTAAAAAGCTGTTAGTGATATTACTCACAGGATGGAGTGTGGTGAACCAGTACAAATAACTACCGGTTCATCCGGCATGTTTTCTGCAGTACGATGCTTATATTAAGATAATACAGTTAGATGAATTCGTTATGAAGTCTTTGACCTCCTGCCCTATTCTAGATTACTCAGGATGGCTCATGCTATGAGCAGATGGGAAAATACCAATAACACAGGAATGTCTGGCTGTACAAGAAGTATTCAGTGTGCTTCAGACCATTTTTTTCCGACTCTTGGATAATTACAATATCTAATTTCTCTTTTGTAAGTTTGCCAAAATTGACAAAGGCAAGTACATTTTATAGCAGCACTGACTGTAACACAGTCAGCTCAGAGGGCTGCTTGAAAGTCAGGTGAATTATACAAAACATCAGAGCTGAGCACAATGATTTGTGGCTAACATTTTATACACTCTCAGACCAACAAGCTATTCATCCCGGTGAAGCTATGCACACACTACCTTTGAGCCTTTCCAGATTATTTGCTTCCCTCTTCAGGATGAGTCCAATGATCTTTGCAGTCTCTCCAAGCTCCTTTCCATACCAATGGAGAGAGCTAGACACCCCTGAAGGCCTTCTGACAGCAGCTCAGAGACGCTAGAAGAGGAAGATATTTTCTACATCGATTATGTAGTGAGACCACAGCTTCCCTAACACAGTTCCATATGATGTGTGCTGAACTGTGAGTCATCTAGAGCTGCCAGTAGGAAGTGGTAGGCAACGGGTTGTGTCTGAGCAGGTGCCTGACTCACAGCGTTACCATGAGGTATCATCAACTGTGTAAGACTGAAAATGCTGGATTTTTATAAAAGGGATGCCTATGCAACGAGAGTACTACGCCACACACAGATAATTCAGGAACTGTACAAGCAAGATAATTTGCTTCCATGGACTGATACTTCTATTTATAATGGAAACTGACCGGAAAATATGTTTTCTGGCATGGCAGTCTAAATGTTAAATATTTATTAAAATTATACAGAGACTGCCATAACATGGCAGCAAGCTAAATTTCAGAGCACAAATAGGAAATGTAACCTTCGGTACAGAAATAGAATCTAAGAAGTCAGATAAGAACAGAAACAAAACCAAACCACTATGCATAGAATTCTAGCACACAGAGATCAAATATTTATTTTTATAAAGCATTTGCTCAGTGTCTTCATGCATAAGTCACCTTGCCGCTCCCTCAGCAGTTGCAGATTTCATGACACCCTCACCTTGAGCTATACTCTTCCTCAGCTTCATGATTAAATTCCAGGAAATGCCTTAAGGCCTGACCTTGAGCACACTTCATGCACATAGACAAAACCACATGAGAAATACCTTCACTATACCCCCTTGCAATATCAGCAACACACGACTGCAGGACTGATCTGGACACTGAATCTTATTTTGAAATATAATACTACAAAATAACCCCCCTGCACTTAGAGTCATTTAAAATACCACTTTAAAAAAGTAACTATGAAATTTATGACTATAGTTATACACGATTTGGGAGGAATGCTTCCTACGCTCTCCTGTGATCTATGAAACTCTGGACTTGTCAACACTGGTTTAGTTATTCATATCTTCAGCACCTAGACATGGAATATACTGGGCAGAAATACATTTAGCAGATGAGAAAATCCAGCTGTGACAGAATAGCACAATGTATCGACTGAGCAACACGCAGAACAACAAACCTGGCCTCCATTCTCCCAGGACCATTTCATTAAGTTCTGAGTCTGTATCCTCTTTTCTAGGGTCTGATGGTCTAAGGCAATTTATCAAATATATGCCAGCTAGAGCTTTGGGCAGTCGACCACTTTAGCCTGCAATGAGGAGAAAACCCCAGTTTTGCCAAGACAGAACTTTCTTAAAGCTGGTCTTTACCCGAAGAATGAATTCCCAGAGAGCTACAGTCCATCCAAGACCTCATCATCTCACCACTTTCCGTTCTCAGTAAAAGGTGGATGTTTCCTGCCCATGACTTATGGGACAAGCATTCAGAAACACGTGCATATTAAATAAAAATAATTCCAAACCAAGAAGAATTCCCCCAGAAGAGGAGTTTTGCCACCCTTCTGAAAAAGGACAGTGCAGCCCTGTGTGAGGGAAGTGAAGCTCCTTGGCGCGCTTTGGACCGACACCTTAGATCCTACAGAGGTCAGAATGAGGTGGGTACAAAATGAGATTGAGATACATGAGCAGAAACAGCTACAGATGCCCAGCGAACACAATTTCCTTTCCTTTTTTTTTAAACATTTTGTCACTTTCTGTTCTGATTACAATATTCCACATGCACGTGGAAATTATTTTAAAACAGAGTGCTGTCACAAGTGCGATTTCTCTCTGAAACACGGTAACGTTCTGAACCCAGTTCCCCATCGTACCTATTTTTGCAGGCGCAGTGAAACCAGCAGCTTTCCCCAGCCCAGGCTCGTTCCTCCCGCCGCCTCCCGCACCCCGGGAGCTGCCGGGGGCACCGCGATGTCCCCGGTGCCGCCGCACACCGAGAGCGGCGCGGCTGCGGCTGCGGCTGCCGCGCCCCCTTTTCTCTTCTCTCCCGCTCCCCAAGGCGCTCCCCGCCGGGGCCGTTCGGGAGCAAAGTTCCGCCCTGCCCAGGGGAGGGCGATTTTCCGAGCGGCCTCCCGGCACCGCCGCACCTGACACCGCAGCGGGGACGTTGGGCAGGGCAGCCGNGCTGCAGCCCGGCCGCTCTCGGGAGGCGGCGAGGGAGGGGCAGGGAGGGTTTGCGGCGTGGCCCGCACTCACCTGGCCCGTGTCCCCTCCACCGTCTCCCGTGTTCTCGGTGTCGGTCCGTAGCAGGTGGGCAAGGGCACCTCACCCGGGCCGGTGTGCCCTGGGGGTGGGGCTCACTGGGGCGAAGCACGGGTAGCACCGCTGCTGAGGAAGGTGACTGTTGGCAAGAAGAAAGGTTTCAATGAAGGTGCAATGGTCAGTATAGGGCTGTGGTACCTCGGAAGAGGGATGGCTGGAGAGGAGGGGACGTTCTGCCCTAAGGTGGAGGAGATAGGGGGTTGCAGTAGGAAGGGAGGCTGTGAGTCAGGCTGGGTTTCTGCGAGGCAGGACAAGGCAGTGCTGTGCTGTGAGCTGGCCCAAATTTCTGCTGGGTATGTCTAGACAACATAGCAGTTGCTCCGTGATAAGTTTGGATGGCTTTCTTGGCGGCCTTCTGCAGAACTTGCTCAGCAGATGTTCATCATGTTGATGTATTTCCTGGGGCCCAAACCCGGACATAGAAATCTAGATGTAGTCTAAGATACCTGTATTTAGCTCACCCTGCACCCCCAGGCATGATAAGGGCATTTCCCTGCCTTCCTTTTATTGTGTGCATGGCTGTCCTGTCTGCTTGGCATCCCAGCCTTAAAGTACTGCTCTTGGTGCTGGTGGCTGTGGTGTGGGGCAACAGATCTTGGTCCTGGCTTTAAGAACAAGAGGAACTGATTTGAGGAAACAACAACATTCCTGTTTGTTCAAACACTTACCTTGTTATCTTGGCTTTTTTTGTGCGACAATGATGGTCCACTGAGTTTGGCTTAAAGTGTTATAAAATACAGGCTCTGATCTATGCCATGGAGGGCTTTCTCTGTGCTCAGTGGAACTGTTCAGTTAATCTTGTCATGAAGCAGAGGTGCAAGGGACCCTTACAGTGCTGCAAAGATGTTGTCTGGGTATCTAACAGTCTTTTGACAGAGTAAGAGGTTGGGTATTTCTCTTGTCTAGACACTGGCCACTCCAGGACTGTATTCTTGATGGATGGTGATATGAAGATAACCTTTGGTTGCAGGAAACCCTGGCAAGTTGAGAGCCTATCTGAGGAGCATTTGGAAATTGTCAAATTCTCTAAAGGAAGACAACAATCCTTTGTAAAACTCAGGTCAGAAGCGATGTTAGGTTGAAAATTAGGCTGATTTAGGTGTTCAGTATGGAAGCATGTTGTGTTCTTTTCCAAGCAGTGTTACTGACCTGAATGCTTCCCTGTTACCTCTTGCAGGGTGTGTGTCTGTGTCTGGTTCTTGCACAGAGTAGGAAGGCTCTCTAGAGGTTTGAGCTTGATGTCCTGGAGCGCCCCTTGGTGGTTGCTTCCAAGCTGAGTGAGCTTAACCTCAGATTTGTGTTCACAAAACCACCTTTTGAGGAACTGCTAGATCCCCCTTCATTCATTTCCCAGAAAATGCAGCCCCCACTGTCTGCCCATTGCTTCCTTCAGTTGGCCATGTGCTCAGGTTCATGGAGAATCTTAAGTTAGTTTATTGTTAGCCCTGAATCTGTGGGAGGGAAAAGGCACCACCAATGAGAATAGGNGCGCGGCTGCGGCTGCGGCTGCCGCTCCCTCTTTTCTCTTCTCTCCCGCTCCCCAAGGCGCTCCCCGCCGGGGCCGTTCGGGAGCAAAGTTCCGCCCTGCCCAGGGGAGGGCGATTTTCCGAGCGGCCTCCCGGCACCGCCGCACCTGACACCGCAGCGGGGACGTTGGGCAGGGCAGCCGAGATGATGGAGCCCGCACCGGCAACGGCTCCCACCGCTCCCCGGCTCGGCACGGCACGGCACGGCACGGCACGGCTCGGCACTGCAAGGCACGGCACGGCTCGGCGCCAGCCCTTTCTCCCTCTGCCCGCAGGGACCATTGGCGCACAGCAGCGGGGCTGGAGGCGGGGAGGAGGCAGCGCCCCGGCAGCTCCTGCCCCGCGCTCCCGAGCCCGGCGGAGGCGGCGGCTGCTGCTTACCGGCTCCGGCATCCGTGCGGCGGCCGCGGCTCCTGCAGACAAAGCGAGGGGCGAGGAGGAGGAGACGGGAGCGGCGGCGGCGCCTGGGCCTCCGCCACCCGGTGTCGCCTCGCCCCAGCGGCGNGCAATGGTCAGTATAGGGCTGTGGTACCTCGGAAGAGGGATGGCTGGAGAGGAGGGGACGTTCTGCCCTAAGGTGGAGGAGATAGGGGGTTGCAGTAGGAAGGGAGGCTGTGAGTCAGGCTGGGTTTCTGCGAGGCAGGACAAGGCAGTGCTGTGCTGTGAGCTGGCCCAAATTTCTGCTGGGTATGTCTAGACAACATAGCAGTTGCTCCGTGATAAGTTTGGATGGCTTTCTTGGCGGCCTTCTGCAGAACTTGCTCAGCAGATGTTCATCATGTTGATGTATTTCCTGGGGCCCAAACCCGGACATAGAAATCTAGATGTAGTCTAAGATACCTGTATTTAGCTCACCCTGCACCCCCAGGCATGATAAGGGCATTTCCCTGCCTTCCTTTTATTGTGTGCATGGCTGTCCTGTCTGCTTGGCATCCCAGCCTTAAAGTACTGCTCTTGGTGCTGGTGGCTGTGGTGTGGGGCAACAGATCTTGGTCCTGGCTTTAAGAACAAGAGGAACTGATTTGAGGAAACAACAACATTCCTGTTTGTTCAAACACTTACCTTGTTATCTTGGCTTTTTTTGTGCGACAATGATGGTCCACTGAGTTTGGCTTAAAGTGTTATAAAATACAGGCTCTGATCTATGCCATGGAGGGCTTTCTCTGTGCTCAGTGGAACTGTTCAGTTAATCTTGTCATGAAGCAGAGGTGCAAGGGACCCTTACAGTGCTGCAAAGATGTTGTCTGGGTATCTAACAGTCTTTTGACAGAGTAAGAGGTTGGGTATTTCTCTTGTCTAGACACTGGCCACTCCAGGACTGTATTCTTGATGGATGGTGATATGAAGATAACCTTTGGTTGCAGGAAACCCTGGCAAGTTGAGAGCCTATCTGAGGAGCATTTGGAAATTGTCAAATTCTCTAAAGGAAGACAACAATCCTTTGTAAAACTCAGGTCAGAAGCGATGTTAGGTTGAAAATTAGGCTGATTTAGGTGTTCAGTATGGAAGCATGTTGTGTTCTTTTCCAAGCAGTGTTACTGACCTGAATGCTTCCCTGTTACCTCTTGCAGGGTGTGTGTCTGTGTCTGGTTCTTGCACAGAGTAGGAAGGCTCTCTAGAGGTTTGAGCTTGATGTCCTGGAGCGCCCCTTGGTGGTTGCTTCCAAGCTGAGTGAGCTTAACCTCAGATTTGTGTTCACAAAACCACCTTTTGAGGAACTGCTAGATCCCCCTTCATTCATTTCCCAGAAAATGCAGCCCCCACTGTCTGCCCATTGCTTCCTTCAGTTGGCCATGTGCTCAGGTTCATGGAGAATCTTAAGTTAGTTTATTGTTAGCCCTGAATCTGTGGGAGGGAAAAGGCACCACCAATGAGAATAGGAGTTTGGTGTTGTGATTCTGTTTTCCCTCCCTTCCACTGTATGTTTTGTGCAGCATCACACTGTCAAGTTCATCATGTACCTCTTATCTAGATGTTCAGTGGTGCTGAAGAAGTGCGAGCGAGAGCAGAGGTGAAGTGCTTTGCTGTCAGACAGGTCACAGAGGTGCTCATTTCCTCTTTACCTAAGCCAGAATTCTTGGTCCTGCTCCCCCTCCCTTCAGACCTCAAGCTCACATTTGTATTGGGTGTAATGTTTGATGTGCCTGTGCCAGGTCTGCCCTGCTACGTTGTGGAGGCGGGCTGGATCTGTCCTGAGTTCTCAGGGGTGGTCAGGACACTGGGATTTATAAATAATGTGGTGTAGGCAAGAGTAGCCACCTTATAATCTTGTGTCTTGCACTGTGAACATCTCTAGAATTCGTGAGCTCAGTTCCCAGTGGTTACATAGACTGCTAGAGAGAGTGTGTCATCTCTTTAGCATGTGTTTTCTATCCTGCATGAGACAAACATGTTTTGTTTATATATTGATGTCTATCTCCCACATTATCATAAGGGGTTTCAGTTGCCACAAGTATTGACTGAGGAATCTGGGCTTAAGCCCCCACCCAGATACACCCACAGTGCTTCTGAGTCTGCATCTCTTCAATCCTCAGTTCGCAGGTTATGAGCATGAAGACAGTTGTGCCCTTTGTAGTAAGGGCATTAACAAACCATTACTTAGTGTGAGGGTAAGCAAGTATCTGCACCTGTCCAATAATCAAGGGATTCTCTCTGACAAAGGTTTTCTGATGTTGGATTCCTTGGCATTTGGGCTATGAAAGCCAACTACTGTCTGCTTAGATGACAGGATAGTCTTACAAGTGAAGGTCTCTTGGATCTGACTTTCTGCTGTTGGTAATGTGAGGAGAGAAAAACAGGCAAACACTCTATCAAGTGGACAGATGATTTAGTTTAAATGAAGATCAGTAATATTTCAACAGAAAAATTATTATCTCCAATTTTGGGGTTTTCATGGGTATAACACCTCTGTCTCAGGTAAAATACATGGTATTGATGTAGAAGGGAAGAGAAAATGGCATCTTAGTGGTAGCAAAATCATAAAAGCTGAAGTTTTGCAAAATAAGTGATCCCTGAAGTGTTCCTTCTAATATGTGTGTATTTTTAGCAGTCACCCCCATGTCCCTCAACTTCCTCAGAGATACTGCAGTTACCAAAATAATGTAACACCATGGAAAACAACGTAAAATCGCAAACCAACCAACAGTGTTTTGTAAACCCGTGTACCAATCCCCATATGCATATTCTACTGCTAAATAGAAATCTTCAGGGGTTTTACTGGATTAAGTAATTCCTTGTATGAAGCTTTAAGGGTGTTTTCTTATTAGTTCAATGATTTTCTGGTACAATTTCTCTGCTGCATCAAGGCCCCAGACGAAATCAAGATGTCCCCAAGCAGGAAAATGCTCATGGTAAATGAGATTAGTAATCCGAGGAAGTAGCTTTGCCATGTCCTTTGGATCTGCAAATTTGTCAAATTCAGCACTCCAAACAGCAGTTGGTATGCTTATCTTCTCTATCTCGTATGCAGGAGGAGTAGACTGTAAGAAAGGGAGGAGACCTGAGTGAGTGTTATTATATCAGAAGTTGTGTGTAGAGAAAGGATTCTATGCGAGTATCTCTCTCTCCCTTCTGCACTCCCTACAGTAAAGCAGGAAGGCTAAAGACCACCCTCTTAGTATCTATTTCCCTAACCCCATTCCCTACTGACCATGAAAGGGAACGATTCATCCTATTCCTATCTTTCCTTAATGCATGACTATGAGTTGTGCTGCAGTTTGGCACCAGCTTGTGCCCTTTGGAGGTGGGGATATGGAAAGCGCAGTATCCATGTTTAACAGGCCAGGACTGGATAGTTGTTTTTTCCTGTGTGTCCTGGTTTGGGCTTATGTAGGGTCCTCTTGACACTTTTTTAGTGCACGGAGTGAAAGACTTTTAGTTACATTGTTCCAGGCTTCTCTTGATGCTCTTAGTCAGTGTTGGTACTAATGGAACAATAGCCTGTGAGCATACCTGCCTTGTCTAGTGTCATAGTTGAAATCAAAGAAACGTGCAAGAGTAGAATGAGGATCTTCTGAGACTTGAGCCAATTGACTTAATGCAGGATGGTTGTTTGGCTACAGGTTGGTGAGGGATCATGCACAAGATGCTTTTAGATTCACCCCTGTTATTTAAAGATGATTCTGTTATTTTTCTCATTGACTGCCTTTTGGGGCAGTTTCCTAACCTCCTAAAGTGTTGGGAATAGAACATTACTCATTCCAAAATTTAAACTTCAGTATTTAAAAATCATATGTCTGGATGGAAGGTGTCCAAGAAATCTTAGGAGTCTTTCTTCACCTTTAAAATAATATGCCACCCATAAAGCAACACACATGTGCTAAAATCCAAATTTTTCCATTCTTATGTTTGTGGGGACTCAAGGATGAGTTTTCAGGAAAACCGTATTGCCTTACCTGGTTGTATTTCTTCATG
>WEIS01020532.1:1599-24360 GCA_013389965.1 Todus mexicanus | reverse complement strand
AAGGTGTTTGATTTGTTCAAGCCTGCTAGCAAGCTCTGGCCATTTTCTGAAGTGAAGGATAAGGATTTCATTTGCATTGGGATTTAGAAAAAGGAAGAAAAAAAAGAAAGGCTGCTCGTTCCTTATAGAAACACAAGTATCTCTAAATTGACAGTTGGAATTACCTGTATTCCACCAGGAGCTGAAGGTCTGCGGTAATATGCTATCTGCTGTAAATGACCAAAACACTCACAGATTTATCTGCCACAACATTATACAACGGAAAGTCTGTTTATAGAAGGATGATAATTATTCTAGCTTCACTGATCCTCTGCCAGTGCCATAGAATGCTAAGCAGTAACCAAATCCTCCCATAGCCTGTGCTGGAAAGAACCTGGAATGTTACCCCCCCATATCTCCAAATACATGCCTCATATTTACTTACATTTTAGATATTTTTCACATAAAATTAAGTGTACACAGCTGGACATCTCTTTACTTAAACAAATATCTATCATGTATGTGGACTGCTTATTCATTTCCTTGTGATCACCAGGAAGAGGAGGAACAAGGGGATCTGGAAGAGGAGAAGCTCTTCAGAAGGAGCTTTCCATCAGTGGTGAGCAGGTAGGAGCAGGGTGGAAGAGCTGGCATGGGGCAAATAAGGCCTGGCTGCTACTGTGATTATCAAAGCGGAGAGAAAGGTGGAAAGGGACAATAGGAGAAGGCAGAAGAAGCTAGGAGGAACAGGGAGTATGATTTGGTTGATGTCACAGCACAGCTCCACAGCCGTTTAGTCCCGTATCACCGAAGTCAATAGCAAACCGCTCACCACCCCACACACAGGGAAGGCAGATTCATACGAGGCTGGAACACATACATGGATTGCTCACTACTGTCTGTTTATACTTATATATACACACAAATAACAGTGCAGTGGTGACAATCCCCTCGGCAACAGCTGATACAGAAACATTTTCGGAAGTGAGGTCTGGTTTTCAGACACCGAATATTCAGCACTTTCAAAATTAAGAACAGGAAAGAAATTAAGCAATCCTACAGCTACTAACTATTTTTTAAATATCCAAGCTGTATGGTCAATTCTCATGATTCATGGAACAACAAAACCAATTCTAAAATTAAGCACCTATAACCACCAGTGAGAAGAGTGTAACACATGGGATTTCTTATTTATGTACTTTATGCTAATGCAATGTATATGTTTGTTATCCATACACTAGGGGACATAGCATTAAAAATAAACCAGCCTGCAGTAACTACACCCTTTAGGTTTCACAAATATTGCCAGTAGGTATAATGGTGCTTTGTTTGCCTGTATTTACTTCTCTGTTTTGTAAATACAAATATTTGGTCAAGGCATCTGCTCAGTCAAGAGCTGTGACTGCTGATCCAGGAACAGGTTTTCAGATCTTTCTTTACAAATTTACAATGATACAGTCACTGAATCAGCACAAAGGGTAGATACCTGTACTTGAAAATCAGACCTCTGACTTGTTTAGAATAGAATTTAAAACAAGAAAATGCAGAAAAAGCTGTTATGTTATGTTACTTTTAGGTTCTGATTATTCTTACTATCGTTACTTGGAATTGTTTGGAAAACAAATACAACATTTTGCAATTAGACCCCTGCTCTATGAAAGCACTTGAGCAACTGTATAACGGAGCCTACGAGCAGTCACTTTAATGAAATTACTGCTTATATACATGAATTATCCACTCATTTTAAGTGATTTGCTGGATGAAAGCCTTTCCGTTTCAACTAGAACAGCAGAGTTAAAACAATGCAACAACTCCAGTTTGGAGAAAATAACAGACCAAAGGTGGCCATATCAATAAAGATATTCCCAGAGGGGAAAAAGCATAAATGATACCTCCAGGAAGTGTCCATGTAACTACACCACTTCCAAGTACAATTATAAAACCTTGTAAGAGAACTCTGCTCTGCTTTGGTTTGTGTAGGGGTTGAAATTGTTAATGCTCCAACAACTTGGACAAACCCCACTATTTAAAATAGCACTTCTACTTTTTAACTGAGGTAAACAGAGTGCATTATAAACCTCCAGCGTAGCCTATTGAAGTGTCTGAACAGCTCATTCAAAGCAATACATTCTCTTCTGAAAGATTTTAGTATTATAATCGAAAATTCTCTCCCTCAGATGCACCTGAGAAGCATTAACTTCTTGGTGACTTTAAGAACCAAATCCTTTAATACAAACCTAGCTTTTCCCACAGGCACTTGAAAATATTTAGCATTTTTTCAGTTGAAAGCAATTTTCATAATAAAGTAGCTCACTCGGCTACCTGACACCACAGACAAAGACACCGAGTAAGCAGCTCTTGCCAACTTAGGCAGAGCATGATCACAACCCCCAGTTACATACATAAGTAGGTTTTTACACATCCAACTGCTGGAACAATTCAAATAATTTATGTATTATGTGTTATATATTTTATTCATTATTTGTAACATATGTAGTTTATTCTGTAGCACCCAGGCACAACTCTTGCATACCTGATGTCTCTCAGTCAACCTTAACAGAGGATACAACAGATCTTAAATTTCTGTAACGTTTAAATTCTACCTCTAGCACCGGTTTTAGGACACCAAAGCAGCTCTTTGCTACTCTAAACCAAATTTGGATGCCTAACTTTAATTTCTGTGTTTTAGGGGCTGGTAACCAGAATTAGCTTAATATAATATCCCTTCTGCTAGCAAGCGGATTCCTCCACATAAACACCCCCCCCCTTTCTGAACAGCACCAGCTCATCGTTACTGACACTGCTCCCTACTTTGGTCAACTGTTCATTTCGGTTTCACTGGCAAATCTCACAGAGAAGTGTGGGAATGAGGTATATTCTGTTCTGTGCCAAAACACTCAGGCCAGTCTATCAAATGCAAAATGTTCATATCTATCTGCATCTCTGGCAGTTTCAAGGGTATCATTTTAAAGCTACAGTATATTTTGTTAAATGAAGCCCTGCGATGATGCTGTTTTACTTCCATCCACTTAGCCTATTAATGCAGGCTAATACTGCATGTTCTTGTGGCAGCAAACCCTAAAGTGTACCAGGAGACTCCAGTGATAGATTACATGTACATGCTGTGTCATATCCAATTAACTCAAATTGACTGTGTACTGCATTATGCTGTTAGTGCATGGAAGATCAATAAATATGGAGAAAATCCAACGAGGCTCTCTCCATTCCCATCCAATTCTAGTAGGTCTGAGACAGATCATGCTCCTATGATGTGTATGCTGCTGCTGAAGAGGGCAGGTGGTGCATAGACACCATTCAAACTTGGCCTATTCAATCTAAACTCCTCTAACTCGCCATTCATGCATAGCAAAACACCATCTGGTCCTATTTTGCCTCCAGCAATCACAGCTGACCAAAAACGATAATAACAGCTGTTGCAAAACAAAAGCCAAACAAAGGGGGGAGGGAAAGGTTAGAATGAAGTCCAGTGCTGCAAAATACTCCATGAAGTGAGAAATGGAAAAGGAGCCATTCAAATAGCCAATTCCCATTGAAAAGAGTCAGCACAAGACTTCTGGTTAAACTTGAGATATTTAATCCATCTGTCCTGCAAACCACAATGGTCAGGTGATAATATAAAATTGAGATTATTTGCATAGAGGTATTTAAAGGCTTTGTCCTCCAAGTTAGAAACTAATGACCCTGTGTCAGCTAAAAATTAAACCTCCTTATGTTCTTTCATCATATGTCAACCTGGGTTAATGTGAAAGTAGAATGCAGTTAACTGGGGTGATAAAGCATCTGAAACCTTGGGAAAAGAAGGGAGCAGTTAAGTGCTTGTAAATGATATGAAGGAAAACATTCTTTAAACCGTGCATGACACTGAAATCATACAGATACTGCATTTCTTCCTGCATAAATTGCATATAAAGCAATTTAAATTAACAGTTTTATTTATGACCTATGATAGCAAAGTTACTCACTTAGGCTTAGGGAATATGAACACCAACTTGCACAGTTTGAAACACAAGATGTTCTGCAATATGCTATTGTGGGTAACGTAAAATATAATTTTGTAGCAAGCAGGAGGATGCTCCAGTTTTTTAAGATTCAAATTTTGATATTTAAAATGTGCAGTCCTGCTTGATGATTAATTTATTATTTTTTTTTAAGCTGCAGTAATTAAAACTATTTTTCCTGGAATTGACCATCAGTAGTTCAGCAGCTCTTAATCAAATGTGATAAAACCTAGGATTTATGAAACCATTTAATGAGTGTAATAACACCTGCTTCTCACTGCAAATAGTTGAAAACAGACTTCAGTTGTAATTAACTCTTATCACTAGTGACATTTTTCCAACGATACTTCATAGGTCTTCAAAATGACAATTATAGAACTAATACACAATTACTGTCACATGCAGTTTAGCAATTATTGCTGAAGACATTCGTCTAAAGGTTTCAAAACGACTATAAAATGGTTCCCTTTGTTATGTAACATTGGTTAAAACCGACACACACACAAATCTCCCCCAACCAGCCTCTGCCGTTCTATTTCTAATGCAGGCAGGCTTCGCCGCGCCTGGCATAAACATCTCCCATCCCAGACATTATTAGATATCATACTAAGGCTATTAGGAGCATGGGTAGCTGTCAACTAACACCTATTATGAAAAGCTTCAATTTATACATGATTTTTTCTGCTCCAAGAAATCTATAAATTTATAATTAGAATCTCTTGCTGTTCAATATTTGTACATAATAAACAGAGTACCTGAGGATGATGAAATACTGAAAGCTGAATTCATTATTAATAAACTCACAGGGTACAGCACCTCTTCCCTCAAGTCTGGCCACAACTTTTTGGGGATCTATATTCCATTATTTTTTGGTTGTGGTCTGAGTGTGGTAGCCATGGACACCGCCTCAAACAGGATTAGGATTCGGCTCAGGTTTGACACTTGCTGTTTTTAATTTTCATTTTATCATAAGCAGTTTAAGATTGTTGCCAGTGGTAATTTGCAATTTTTATCAAGACCTCTTCATTATAGCTTCTGACAGGACAGATGCTGTAATTAATCATGCAAGACAACTGGGGATAGTGGTCAGACTGCACTCGCAGCACAGATACTGCAGGCAAAGAATGGAAAGAAGAGAAGAAAGGATTTCTCCTCTCTGTCCAGAGTAAAAATACATGAACAGCACTAATAACCTGACAACACTTTAGATGGGAATGTTTCCAAATCCTTCATATAAAATACCTGCCCTCTCCATCCTCGCCCCCACTCCATCGTGTCCTACTTCTATGGTAAAACAAAAGTCAGAAAACTCAGGATGGGCCAGGGTCAGAGTTGAAGGCTTATAGATGGGAAGCCCACGGCAGTAGCTGCCATTACATCTGAAGCTCAAAGATGCAAAGAAAACCACAATTTGTGCTTATTTGCACCTCTGAACACTACCACAGAGAGATGTTCGCTATCCTGCTCCTGCAAATACACATAACACAGGGTACCACAAATGCTTTGTAGCTTTACCACCTGCCTTCTCTCTCTGAAGTCACGGGAACCTCAGAGAAGTTGTGCGTGACTCTTCAGCAGTGCATCTTGGTGGACACGAGCGCTGGTTGCGCTCTTGGTTCTGATCAGTACCTGTTTACCCAGTATGTCTGATAAAAAATCCCCCAAAAAGTTAAATAGATTTTTCAAGAAAGGGTTGGAATAAAGAAACATTTCTGGCTTTTCTGTCAAAGACTTATGGCTCACCAGTTTTACTGAAATGTGTTTATTCTATAGCAAGATAAAAGCATTTATTTTAGATAAGCAAAATACAAACAACTTAATTGCTGCTATCATAACTCATAAAAAAGTATAAAACAGCATAAAAACACAATAAGCAATGTAGCAATTAATAATTCATGTTACCAGTGTTTACATTAAAGCCTCATTTATGAAAACTTTACAACACATGATATGAAAACTTACAACTTTTAAAGAAAATATTTACATTGATTACTCGGTTGTGGAGTTTCATTTAAATATTCTACTGGTTTTACAGCGTATTAAAAACTCTCGCATTTTTCATCTTAGCTTTCTGTAATAACAGTTTTATTTAAGTGCATTTCCCTTTTAAAAATACAGTGTATTAAATCTGAAACTCATCACTTCGACACAGAATATAATATTCACATTTGTTCTGTAACTGGAATTAACGGAAGAGGGTAAATGTCAATATATATTTTCTTACAAACTATGGTAGGTTTATCTGGAGAAATGAAGTGAAAGGCTGGGTCAAACATTTAAGTTCTGTTACTTGCATTTCTTTTTCTGAAGACATTTAAGAGAGGAAAAAAATAAGAGCTTTGGCAAAAATCTGTGATTTACTCTATTTTTGCATGACAAAAAATGCCATCGACTAACTCATGTCATACAAGTATGATTGTATGAAATCCAATCATCATTTTACAGGTAGTTACAACTGTGCTTTAAGGGCTTCATGAGTTCATACTGCCTTGAAGTGCATTATTCACCTTTAGAGAAAGAAGGGTTATATCATATAACTCTGAAAGGCCATTTTGCAGTCATAAGGTCCAGGTATTTATTAGGCCATTTGATTCACATATTGTAGGTAAAGCTTAAATAAATTAAAAAGGCATCACATGAAAAAGAGCACAGCTTTTTTTTTTTTGCTTTTTTTTAAAAACAAAATGATTTATAGTCAGCTAAAAGATGATACACAGCTACATTGTAGTTCTTTATTGCCTATCTAATAGACACTTTAGAGGATCATTTGATCTGTTATGCATCCCTGCATAACTACCATCAACAATTTACAGTTTTCAGCCAAATATGGTGTACCCCTACCCCCTCCATCAACGCAAAGCCAAGTTGCAAGATCATTTCTCTTCAGAAAATACTGACCTGCGATAATACTTGAGTCTGTGTCTGAGATTGTATTTGTGACTGGTGCTGCTGAGGTGCTGGCTGAGGGCTCCCAATGGCAGGGATGGGAGAAGTGATCTGTGAGGCTACCGGAGAATGCTGCTGAGGAGAAGGCTGCGACTGGTGCTGCATGTGCTGCAGTTGCTGCTGCTGCATCTGCTGGAGCTGTATGTGCTGCAGTTGCTGCTGCAGTTGCTGTTGATTAATTTGCTGCTGAAGATGCTGCTGCTGCTGCAAATGTTGTTGCATGTGGTGCTGAAAATGCTGTTGTTGCATTTGTTGTTGTATCTGCTGATGCATTTGATGCTGATGTAGTTGTTGCTGTTGCATCTGCTGCATCTGTTGCTGCTGGAGCTGCTGTATCTGGTGCTGCTGGCTTTGCATTGAGGGACTGACTTGAGATGAAGATGGTGTTGCCACCATACTTGTTCCCATAGAGCTTATCAATGGAGCTGCAATGTTTGTTGGCATGTTTGGTGCAACGGTAACAGAAGCTGCAATCTGATTCATCGGCAGTCTCATGGTTAAAGGTTTTGGAGCAATTGCTCTGGGAAGGGACTGTTGAAGAGTTTGAGGAGATGCCGATACGGTCGCGTGTTGAGAAAGAGAAGTATTCAGAATAAGGGAGGAAGACAAATTTGTGGATGCCAGCGTTTGCTGAACAGAACGAATTGTCTGGGCCTCAGCAGATTCTGCAGCAGCCTGTGTTTGGAAAAGAAATTCATTGTATTTTTAACAGAAAAAATATTGTTACTGTTTACATGGAAATAGAAATCACAGCTACACAGGAAGACTTTTTCATCTTTTGTTTTCTATCAGAAAAGATCAATCAGCAGTCTGATCCACCGACCCATTACATCACCTCCTCACCCGTCTCTGTATACAGTACCTTCAGTTCTGACATAGACAAAAAACTAACCTGTGCCTTTGTTCAACATCAAAAAGTCACAGATGTCACGTACATTTTGTGGCTGAGAGAGCTCAAAAGGGCCCAACACTTTCTATATTTATATGTTTTTAAAAAACACACTGTTCTTTGTGAGACAAATCTGTGCAGAAGCATACCCCCACACCAGTTACCATGGCGTAAGAGTACACACAATGAAACTTCTCAAACAACTTTTAAAATTTGCTTGTAGTTCTTCACATCTAAGGCATCAAGACATAGGTATCTACAAAGGACAAAAGTCTGAGGGAACTTTGCCAAGGCACCCAGATGAATATACTGGAAGGCGTATAGCTGCATCAGCTGGGTGTCTTGCTTAGGGAATCCTGACTACTGCCAGTGTCCTGGAGGCTTCTGCTGAGACCCAACCGTGGGAAAGCTAACAGCTTTTGAGGACTACTGCAATAAATGAGGCGTCAAATTGTGCTGTAGAAGTGTCTTTTCCATCCCTACGCTGTACTTTTTTATCCGAGGTGGTTGCTGAGTGTACGGATGGAATAGACACTTCTGCAGCACAATTGGACATATTCTAATGTAAATGTCTAAAATGACCTAAGTTAGGGGAAATGAGATGAATACTGGACTTAGAGTGTGATTTTCACTCACAGTCTTCCCACAAGATACTCGGCAGTCCAGGTTCCACGGATTTTGGGGAACTTAGGACTGGCAAATTCGGTCAAAGATATTCAGAATTCTAGCTGCCACTGACCTTAGCAGTGTGATACTAGAGGCTTCGAAAATATTATTTAAGTCCTAGAGACAAGGACTCTTGTCTCGCAGCTGCTCAACACAAGGAGAAGAAATCTTCCAGCTCTCAAGAACGCATGTGAATAATTTCTGCTGTTCTATTTTCAGTCATTAATTAAAATACACAGAAACTTTCTGTAGGGTTTACTAATGCCCTGCTGTTCTACATTCAAATAAATATTCTCAGGAGTTAGATACCACTTTCCTCTGTTGCTTTCTTCTGATTGAAGATATTTTTGTAATTGATCTTCATGAAAGATTCATAGAGAAATAACCACCTTGATTAATTTTTGCCCACATTTTAGATGTCTGTAAGTGTATTTCCACTTCTGGTATTCAGATACAAGAGATCTAGAACCAGTGCAGTGTTGTGGTTACAAAGGTAAATTCTCAACAGAGCTTTGTTTTCTTCACAAGCTTTACTTTAACTTGTGGTCCGCTAAAATACTCCACGTGGCTCACTGTCAGTTAGTCCATTTGTAAGTACTCTCCAAACTCATCACTCATTTTTTTCCCCTCACCTGTAAGAAACACTTAAGCTTTGTCACACAACAACCGCTCCCCAGCTCCACGCAAAGCAAGTCTGTCTTTCATGAAGTAGCGCTTGAGCAAAAACAAAACTCTGAGAACAGTTTGCAAATGTTAATGTCAAAAGGTCAGTACATTTTTCATGACTGAATTTTACTTCCGTGGTGAAGTGCATTATTTTGCCTCCATGGAGAAAGGAAGATGCACCTTTCCCAAGTTATCGTTTAGGAATCATTACTGTCTTTAGAAAGACGACTTTTTTTTCCAGAGACTAAGCAGGGTTCAAGTAGCAGCACAACATTTTGCAGAGCTGTGTTACAGAAATCCTAGGATTCTACTTTTATTTTGCATGCCTTCCCTCCAACCCAATATTTAAACACCATGGCCAAAAGCTAACCTGCGTTACACTGAAGGCATTATTAGGCTTACCTTTGAAACCAGGCTTGCTCTGTAGGCAGCAAGTGCCTTTAGGTATTCTTTTTTGGCAGCTTCAGTTTTTCTTTTATATACCTATTAAAAGAGACCACAATTTCACCAACTTATAAGACTTTTTGCCAGAATGCTCTCAAAATCACTTGCAAAGAAACAAAAAAAACCAGAGACCAAAAAACTCTACTGTTAGATGTGCTTTTTCTTCCCTGAAAGATCTAAATATTCTTCCGCAAGTGGTAAGACTTTCAGGTCTACTGACTGGACTTGCACCACAATTTATGTTGCTTTATTGTGAACAAAAAAAAGCTGCTAGAGCAGCCAACTGTTTGACAAGACTACCTGCACACACTTTACCTCCTCAGGAAATGATGTTTTAATGGCTGTAAGTAACAGAGATATTAGAACACTGAGTATTTCAGATGCTAAAAAGTATCTGCAGTAGAATAAAATGACCAAAAATGGCTATGCAATTATTTTCTTAACAAATATTAGAACTATGTATAAAAAAGCCAAAGGTGGTTCACAGAGCTTGGATGATTCACTTTCCCCAAAGCCAGTATGAGACAATCCACTGAGTTTAAAAAGAACAGTTAGGCAAAACCCCCCACATACTAATCTGTATTTTTAATATATTTTAAGTTCACCTTTAAGTCACGTTCACCATCAGGCGTCAGATCAGACTAAAAGTTTCCAAGTGTATTTCACAAACAAATATCATTCATATCTTGCCAGAAAGTGTCCTATGTGGGAATCCACTCTTCCATCGCAGCTTCCAGTAACTGTCACTGGGAGCTGCATGGAGTATCAACAGGCAGAGCCCCAAAGGATTTTAATTTTTTTTTTCTTCAATCCATGTGTAGGAGTTACATGTGTATGGAAAGAAGAATAGCCCTCAAGGAGGAACAAAATATTCTGCACCAAGTTTGAGTTGGAGATAACATTTCACACGTGGCAGTGTAATGCGGCACAGAGGATTGGCTTCAAAGGTTGGAAATCAACATGCTTTGTAACTAATTCATAAGGCAGATCAAACGCAAATAGTTAAATGTGCTCTACCTTGCCCTTTACTCTTCTAACTTCTGATTAATAGGAAACAAGAACTTTGAAATGAGAATCATCAGAAGATGTTCTTAAGAGGACTCTAGGACAGTATCACCTGAGCTTTTCTACAAACTGCCCTTTAAAATTTAAAGACAAATACAGCTATTTAATGCTATCTACTGGCTCTTATAACAGAATGCTTTTTAGATGCCAGGTCTTCAGCAAGTTCAAAAACCAGTGTAGCTCTACAGAGTAAGAGGTCCACATCACCAAGCAGCATGGTTGACTCAGAGCAAAGGTAGGAGCATTTTTTCACGATTACTATTTCAGTTGCGACAATACTGCATCAATTCTTTACCTGTTTTTGTTCTTCTCCTAAACTGTCCCACATAGATGCCACTATTTTTGAAACCTCTCCAAATGTAGCATTCGGGTTCTGCCCTTTAATTGCAGCTTGTGTATCCCTGAAGAAAAGGGCATATGCTGACACTGGCTTTTGTGGCTCATTGGGATCTTTCTTTTTCTTCTTCTTTGGAGTCTTGGGCTTCTTGCCAGAATCGGGGGCCGCTCTTTTTTCTCCAGTAGCCTAAGAAACAGTAATAACAAGAATGGTCAATATACACATGAAATAAGTCAGATTATTTAAAAAAAAAATAAATATTGACAATCTGGCTTAATACTGTAGGGCAACATTTGGAGAGTCCTGTTGTGCCAGCCTTTCTCCTATCAAGTAGTACTCGGTCTCAACTTAATCTCATCAGAACTACTGAAACTAAATGCATGAATAGCTACTACTCATTATGAGCATGACTCAGAGAGTCAAATCCTGTGAGTTTGACCTGAAAAAGTACACCCCAATGCTAATTTGTATTCCAAAAAATGAAGATTTAATCTACAGCATATTTTGATTAGGCAATCTATGTGTTTCCATTAAGCTGTAGTTTCAGCAGTAGACTCAAAAGACAAGAGCTTGGAGGCATTTCCTGATTCCCAGACTTAGCCTGTCAACTCAGATGCAGGTCAGGGGTTAAAAAGCCCACGCTTCAGGCAAAAAGCAGCTACAGCTTTGCAGTTTCTATCCACCTGCCGCGAACACCCACTGGTCCCACCACCCACCTCCACAACTCCTCGTGCAGTGTCAGGTGCCTTTGCAGCAGCACCTGAGGCATCAGCCCTGCACCAACATCTCCCTCTTGCCCCTGAGCCGGGGACCCAGAGCAGCACACCCAGGATTACAGAGAACTCCGATCCCTGGGTGCGCCTCGTGTTCTGGACCCTCTTTTGTTGAGCTATGCACAGATTATTACAAGAAGGGGATAAAGTGGCTCTAAATATACCTCTATGATAGTCATTTTACTTTGATATTTTGAAGATCCTGTACAATGATCTTTCCATATGCACGATTTTCATTAACTTAATGAGAAAACCTTTCATGGAACAGTCTAAATTAGGCCCATTAAATGTGCTGCTATGATAACATTTGTGCTTTATTTTGTTGATAAAATTTTCCTTTTATAACAGATTTATTTAAAGCGAAATGTAAATTAACTAAACTTTCATTTAGAAGAAAGCTTATTTTATTTCCATCTACATGCATCTATGTTTTAGATGACTCCAGAGAATATTGAAATGACAAAACTGTCCAAAGCTGATGAATAAAGAGATTCACCAGATCTGTAAAATCTGAAACAATATATGAATGTATTAGACACAAAAAAAAAAAAAAAAAGTATGTTTATATTTTTACTTTTATTGTTATGGAGGTATTATAGAAACTTCGTAAGTAAAGAAAATAAAGAAACTAGCCAGCAAATGAATCATATTGCACTATACTGCAACATTTGTGTGTTATATGACCACTTTGCAGCTGAGATGATCCTGACACATCCACGAAAATACAACACATAGATATGCAAAGCTTACTCACTACAGTGCATGAACAACTTACTCTATTTGATTCATCTGCATCTTCTTCGTTTATGGAGCTGGATGGGGAAGGAGTGGCTGATTTACTTGCAGGAGGGGAGGGAGAAGTGTGTGGCAAATTAGTGCCTCCTAAATTTAGCCCCAGCTGCGCACTTAGCTGAGACTGGTTAATGGTGGTTAGCTGAGGAGGCATAATTCCCGAATGAGCAGCATCAGTCATATGGACAATAGATCTCATAATCAAAGAGTGGTCCTGGCGATACTGGGAAACTTGCGTGTGACTCTGGTCCTGAAAGAGATTGAAATATTATTTAGTCATCAGCAGTTACCACACAGCATTACCAGGTGAAGTTATTTTCACAGGCTTACAGAACTGACAACGCCAGATCGCAGTTTGTTTATTTTCTCTTTAATGAATTAAATGCATTTTTAATAAATTAAATGCAGCAACAGTTACAGCACTTGCCCCAGACTTCACTTCTACTTCACTTGTGGGTTTGGGTTTGGTTTCTTGTTTTCGTTTCTTTGGGTTTTGGGGTTTTTTTTTGTGGATTAGAAATTGCATTGCCCCATTTTCAAACATTTCTTCTTTTGATGCCATGTGAAATAACCACATAAACAACCAGGAAACAGGCTGACTGACAATACAGGGAAAACACTGCAGAGGAGAAGACACAAACTGCTGTCAAGTGCAGAAAGTAAACAAAACTGAGGCGGGGGGGATATATATATGTAGAGAGAAAAGCATCTTCCTTTACTGACATTCATTTATTCTTAGCTGTTACTAGTAACTGTAGTAGGTATAAAACAATCCAGTCCGAGTGGGATTTTAAACTTGTTTTTAAGCAAAGCACGCTGCCCTGTCAGGTCTCGAGTGCAGACACTGCAGCACACTGGAAAACCATTCGAGTAATCATCAGCACTCTTAAAAACCCTTGTTCACAAGCACCACACAAAATTACACATTTTTATCTTTAATCCAACAATCAAACACATGTGGAAGTAGCAAGCTCTGTACCAATCATCAACTTTATTTTTCTTGTACTTCATGTCTCAGAAACTCAAGTGTTTGCATGGTTTTGTTTCTACTGTTTCTTAGAGGGCAAACTGTGTCTTCTACATCTGCACAACACTTACCACGTTTCTAAACAAAAAGAAGCGAGACCCTGAAGGTAAAGTCAACTGGAGTCTGCCTACGAATAATTCAGTTTTCTTATTTATAACTACAAATAGATCAATACACAATGAAGGAACATTTAAACAGAAAAACAGATTTTTAAAGCAGGTAATGAGTGAAGAAAACAAATAGCTCACTAATTGATTCAGCAACCTGATTAATCTATAGCCATTGCTTGAACAGACAGAAACATGAGAAATAAATTAGATTTTGAAAATGCTTTCATTATTAATAACCTACATCCCAATTAGCATAGCAGGTGCAATGTTCCTTAATGAAATAGCACAGCACAAACCAGCAATGCTGGGAGCTCAGTGTAGAGTCCACTGGACCTCCACAATGGAGTTCGACCTTCACAGTGCTCTCTTATTAAGTATGGATAAACCCAAACCAGTTTAAAAAAACCTGTGTCAATATGGAGCTTAGTTTAGCCCAAGTGACCTTCCTCTTTCTTTCTATGACTCTTCTCTCAACAGAGCAGTGGTTCTGTGCTCCTGGAAACCTTTTCTTGGATGGGACAAGCACAGTCATACAAGAAGCTGTTAAAGAAGGTGCACACCCTGTCTCATCCATCTTACGTACAAGTGCTGCAGCACACTGCTTCCCTATGGCAATAAATCATATTAATTCAGAATTTGGCATTCATGTGTCTTTCAGCTGAAGCCTATACAGAAAAAAAATAAATCCTTCTTAGCATAAAAGTACATACCGTGTTGGACCTGGATCCGGAACAGTAGAAGTTAACCTCACAAGCTCATGACCCAGACCCTATACACCAGTTCTCGCCCTCATTTTCCCCATGGTTTCCAAGCCATTGCCAGCTTGGCTCATCATCCATATTGCACCAGGTTGCTTTTCCTACTCCTTATATTCTTTCAATATTTTCAGTAAAGCAGTGTAGTTCCTTAGAGATGAATGCATGTGCCAGAAGTGGAGCACTTGATACAGAAAGATCAAAACATCACATTTATTGGCTGAAATACCCATTTGCTTCAGGGCACCTTTCTGTTAAAATTTACTACTGTTAACTACAGGGTCATTTTGATTCTGACTTCTATTGGCAGTGGCATCTGGAAGTCATTCAAAGTCTTCTGCAAAAGGATATCACTTTCTGCATATTACTCCATTCATTCTAGTTTATAGACATTATTGCATGAAGAAAAACTCTCCTGGTAAAGCAAAGGCGGAGACCAGCAGAGCGACCTTCTCTCATAGAAATTAACACCATTATTTTGTAGGCAGTATTTTCCTGGAGGTGTTCTACCCCTCAAAGGCTAGCTTTTGTTCTCTCTTTATCATTACACAATACAGGCCTTTCTGGCCTTGACACCGAGGCCACAAAATGTGATGACATGGGTTACAAACTATTTACTCCAAGTCTTGTCATTTTGGTTGCATCTATGATTTTATTGAGACTAAATTCTCTTGACTTGCACTGACCCAGAATCTAATTTTATACACAAGCCCATGAATTCTTAACTGTCCCTTTTTCTGACACTATTTGATGCTTGTGTGGGTTTTTACATTCACTTATTTCATTCCAGGTTTTCTTTTCTGCATCTTTTCCTAAATTTTTAAGTTGTTGAGGGTTTTTTTGATCTTAAAAACTTCAGTATAAGCTAGAAGTGGAAACAACAGTATTTTGTAACCGTCTGTCCAGCACCAAACAGATAAGACATAGTAAGAAAATATTTTTTAGCATTTCCAATCTTATCATTTACGTGGTAGGTGTATATGATAATGACTATATATTTTCTGCACTTTGGACATAAGTTATATGGCTAATCAACATTTTAAAAAAATCACAAAGGAGTGGGAATTTCATTTTTTACTTTGTGATACAGCGCTGTGGGCCTTAGCAACCTATATGGTACCTATAGAAGAGCTTTCAGACAAGGAAGGATAAGCCATTTTTGAGGTTTGTACAGTAGTTTGGCAAGTAGGAAGAAGGTAGAGGAGCTACTGAACAGTAACATTAAAGTCCACAGCATTTGTTTGTAGCTCCTGAGCAAACAAAATCTTCTAAGGAGGAATCTATAATCAAGAAAACAAATTTTCCATCAATTATCTGAACTCTTAATTTTTCCTTTATACTACAAAGACGAACACTGAACCAAAGGGATAAGTAACATTTCATTATGCATGAAATGTTTATCAAAGAAACGTTTAACAACAAAAATCATCTTGTATCAGGAGCACACATGGACTAGAACATCCACATGACATCCTAATTACATTACTACATGAAAATTGAAAAGCTCATGTATTCAAAACAATCCACTGAGAATACTGTGACAATTTTAGAGACTATCACAAGCTCTTTTATATAAACTTAACCAGAAGTACAAGTGATGCACACATATTATGAGCAATGAGGATTTTTTAACGTTATTTTTGACAAATTAGTTCTAACCAAAATTCATGAACTCAAGTGGCCTTGAATTGAAGCTAGGCAAAACTTGGTGATTTTAAGGTAAGTCAGGCAGAACTCAACCACTGGTTCACTCAGCATGACAATCTAACAAGGATGTAGTGTGTGAAATGGAAAACCTAAGAGAACTACCTTGTGTGATTCCTCTGCAGACTGAAATGACTTGGTCTCAGATCTCTCTGAGCACTACAAAAAAAACTCAAGGTAGAGGGACATTTACTAAAGGGAACATCAGCCACCTCTCTGGTCTCTTCAATTATACACATGGATAAAAAATAAAGAAAAAAAGAAAGAAAATAACAACAAAAAAGGCAAAATATGGTCTAAAACATTTGCCCCATCTCAAAACAATTTTATTGTAACTGTATCTATGCACACTGGCTTTGTTAGCCCACTCTTCCTCAGCTCCAATAGCAGACATTATAAAGACATTCAGCATTTGACACAGAGAAGGCCTCATCAAAGGAACCGTAAGGATATCCATCCATCAAACTATCCTGCTTTCAACTATTCTAATTTACTTAGACAGTCATGCCAAAGAAGTCATATTTAGTCATATTGCCAAAGGACACATATCTCACGGCATATGCCACATCTATAGCTTATTCTACTTTGATTTGTAGAAGTGTAAGTTCTCAGAAACTGATAAAACATCAATTCCTCAACAGCCACTGGAAAGCAAACAACAGAATAATGAGACTTAAGAGAAACCAAATGTGTGAACTTTCTGGCTTTAATTTATACAGTGTTATCAAAGGTGTTTTTCAACAATTACTGTACCTCACCCAGCGAAATCAAAACATACCACCGAATACTAAAGGAAAACTAGTGTAATAAAAGCTAGTTCATTCTCCTGTTATCAACTAATTAAGCATCCAGTAGTTAATACAGCTAGAAATTCAGCTAGTGTTTATTTTGATAGATAAATGCATCCAATCATTATATAGAGAGATGCCCTAATTTCCACTTATTCCGCATTCTGAGAATCATTTACATGCAGTAGGTTTATCCAGGATTTCTACCCTGATATAATTTTAATCTCTAGGAACATTTGACATGATATTAAAAAATATAACTAGGAAATCATTTTTTAAAATGTTTTGAGTAGTATTGAAGTCTTGATTAAAATCAGTGTCTACAGCCTTCCATCATTTAAAATAGGCAACACCTCCAGTGAGGTTCTTTCCAGCCTTATCAGGACTGATCCCATGGAAGTGCCTACAGGAGGTGCACGCTCTGACCCTATACTGCATCAGATAGTTTTTGGGGGGGGGTTAAGGAAAGTGAGAAATCTGCCAACAAGCATAACTATGTAAAACCCAACATTTATGGTTACGCTCACTGTGTCCTGGTTTCAGAAGCTGACTTAAACCATTATATGTATTCTATTGCCTCAGGAATTCGTCACTGTCAATGTAACATAAGCTGATGTAATACTTTAAAGGATATATTTAAGTTGAAGCAAATGCACTGCAATGTAAAGAATGATATCCTCAGTTGTCCCTGTCTGAAAATTACTCCCTTTAACTTTTGGGCAAGTCAGCATTATCTCTAGAAAAAAATCCTCAATATTCTCTTTCTCTACAAGTAGAGTATAGATAAAAGAATCCATTAATCTAAATTTTTTACGAGATTGAAATTCACTGCCAATCAAAACAAATCAAACTAACAGGATACTTTTCTCTGTCAGAGATTAAGTCCTTACTTAATAGAATACAAAACACTTGCACTTGGTACTGCCACCACTGAAGAAGTGTCCTTCCTCTCCCCTCCTCAGAAACTGCCGGCAGTAATAGATCTGTCAAACTGCAGTTATCAGGAGATCCACTACAAGCAGCAGCTTCTTTTCCCTGGGAATGAGAACACTCCCATGTTTTGCTTCATGTCTCTCTCGGAAAGGAAACGTTACCTAATTTAGTTCCCCAATAAAGGCTACAACAAACAGTACATGTCGGTTCAGGAAAAAAAAAATAAAATATGTCTGCAGCTGGATCTAAAAGATTGGTTGGTTACAGGAGTCTTACACGCATTCTGCTGCCTGAAGAACATGAAGAATACACATTTTCTTAGTCTGTGTGCTGCTCCAGTCCCACTACATCAGAAATTACTCTTTTCTATTCACACAGAGCACATAAGCCAGAGAAAGGACATGAAAAGAAAAGAACAACAAACCAAAACCAACAAATTTGAGGGCCTACCAATTTATTCCTGAAAACTGAACATCTCTTTCCTTTTGTTCTGGCAGTCTCAGATTGTCTCTAGAAATTCATCTCCTGCTGTATCACAGAATTTTCTTATACAGCTGAAACCTCCAAGATAGTTTAATGCATTTTATTGGAATCTTTCTGATTTATTGTCCCTTGTTTTTCTTTGGGGTCTGATACGCGACCATGTTGTCAGTGATCCCTCGCACGACTGGTGTCCCTCACACTCCACTGTGCAGTGCAGAGCTTCCTTCAGAGCCGACAGCCTGACCCATTACAGGGGATGGCATGAGTGCTGAGAGACCACCAAATCACAAGTTACAACCATTTCTTCCATGGAATCCCATTCAGGGATTAGGCAACTGGAGCACACCGACACCAGGCCACGCAGTATCACCTCGGAGATGCAATTCCAAGCAAGAAGGTGCCAAGAGACAGGGCCAACCAGCCTGGGCACCTACCAGACCAATGATGCTCCAGGTCCCAGGAGCAGGCACCTCCGCACCACTGCTCTATGGCCTCGGTCAGTACCAGCTCACTCTCAGCACACTCAGCTATCTCTAACAAAATGCTGCACTACACAGTGAAGCAACAATGCTCACAGCTAGGTCAAAATCACACAACTACCAAACTAAGAGACAAAGACTTTTGTCTGAAATTCTTATTATTTATACCCAACACGGAGTGTTTATTGTTTGGGAACTTGTTCTTACCCATTTACTTGCTCGTGACCCCACAGATTGCTCATACAGTTCCCAAAGTGGACTGGAGGGGTAACGCTTCTTGGTTGCCTCAGTTGCTATTGAGTCATCCTGCTTTGGAAAGGCTCCTGCTCTTGCAGATGGATGGCATCATAAGCTTGCTACAGCTCTCCACCTAGCCACAGTAGCTGCTACTGGTGCTTTGGCATCACCTAATTCACAACTTCTTTATAATTTAATTTTTACACCATTTTGTAGAGGCATTTAAAAACAGATACTCCACTCTCTGCTCCTCAAACATCTACCATACTTGAAAGCATATTGAATAACACTTCTCTTGGACAAGGTACCAAACAGCATGATCACAATACATGCGTGACTCAGATCACAGATCTGGGCTCTGATCTGATGAGTCTGTTGGCATGAGGAGCTCCTCTCTGAATTAGCAGTACAAGCTTAGGTCTGGTGTATGCAAACAGCGAAGGCACATTGCAAACAAACCCTGGATAGTTAAAATTAAGTCCCAGAATGTCAGATAAATGCTGTTAGCAGTTTTGTTACAACCTCTGTGACTTCAGGTGCTTCAGCTACCAAATCAAAGGCAGACTTCAAAGGTCCTTATTATGCAGTGAGCAACGTGGGGAGAGACTGCAAGGAAGCATGACAACTAACAAACATTATCAAAGGTAACAAAAACTGTGCAAGGAATTGGGGGGATAGACTTGGGGGTTACATGGCATTTGTTTGTTTTAAAATTGCTACAAGTGTTGATAGCTACATTCTGGGGCTAGGGGGTATTTTCATTTGGGTTCTGGGGAGGTTTGGGGGTTTTTGCTGGGGTTTTTTTGTTTGTTGTTGCTTTTTAAAGGAAATCAGAAAAGTAGGTCTCATTATCTTTTGTGTTACCAAAGCCAGATTTTTTTTTCCAGGTACTTGACAACATAGAATAATTTAAAACTCTACAGAGACTTAGCATTTCTTTATAGTTTGAGAACTTGAAGTGGAAGCTGAGTATTGGGTAAGCTGTCCAAGGGGAAACACAGGTGGTAACAGTAGAGAATAGCAGGAATTTCAAAGGAAATTTTCAAATGACCCAAGAACGAGGGTGGCTGGACCCAACAAAGCCTTTGGCCAGGTGCAACACATCCAGACCAGCTACAGCATTTGCATCATTTGGTTGGTTTAAGAAAGTAGCACCTGATTTTAGGGTTTAAACACAGGAGGCAGAATAGTTTAAAGCCATGACCCAGGCTTAATGCACAGCTGGTGTCTATGGTCATTTATGTCTGCATTCCTTCTGAGCTCAGTTCTTACGAACATCAGAGGTTCAGCTCCTGCTCCAAATCTTGACAGCTTTCCCAGTGTGGTATATAATTTTCCACATACTCACATGGCACCTAACGATATTTTCTGGAGCTGATGGATCTTGATTTAGGCCATATTAATACAAAATAGTCACACTTCTTTTCCCATAATGTTCTGCCAGTGCTACTGTGTTTCTTTTCGTTTGTGCAGAAGTCCCTCATATATCTTGACAGGTAATAACCTACTTGCATAATTTCTCAATTACTTTTTTTTTTAGCACCACTACTACCTGCTATTCAGATAGGTGTCGCTGGCAACTCCTGCCACTCTGTTTCCTATGGATGGGTCCTTTCTTGTGGTTATGAGGAGGGGTCTATTTTTGAAAAGACACCAGAATACATTTCCCTCTCCAACCGTAACAGCTCATTAACAGATGGTCCATTGTGTCTGTATCGATGAGAAAGGAGGGAAGAGCATGCCTCTCAGAAAAACAACTATATTATCCCCACATCAAGTATTATGATGTCACCAAGGACATGAAAATCTACACACTATTAACACCGTATAATGTAGTACATCATCAGGCTAGCATCGTTCTTCGTGTCACGTTAAAGTGGTAGCATGGAGCTTCTGCGCAGAAGCCACTGCTGTCTGTTGTCTCCAGGGTTTTCAGCCCATTCATTGTCCACCTTCCCCTGAGGCCCCATGAGCTGTGCATGCTCTCTGCAAGGTAACTAAAAAATGCACATCTACGTCATTAGATGGAAAATAAACCAGAGCTGAAAAAAAAATCCCAGCTGAGTCTTAAAGGTCTGATTTTACAAAGCGTCCACCACCATTGGAAAGATTCTGCGCATGGCCAAACGTCACTGACCAGAGCCACCACAGCACTCGTTTAGTATTGCTTCATTTTGAGATTATTTTTTCTCGGCACTACAAATTATTAAAAACAGTCGTGATAACAGCTACTATTTCTGCTGGGAAAGCCCAATGCAAACCAGACTAACACTGTTGATTCAAAACTTGAGTTTAGTAATCCACCGTAGTAATCAAAGAAAAAATAGAAATAAGAAAACTCTGAATCTTACTTTCCAATAAGAATAGTTGCTACTCCTATAAATGAACAGTTACAACCTTCTAGAATTAGTTGTATGTTTTGTATTAAAGATGACAATAAACATGTTCAGAACAATAACAAGGGCTTGTTTTAATAGACTGTTCCAGGCGTTAAACATATTAATGACCCATGAAGTAACCGTTTCATCTGCAACACATTAAACAGTGTTGTTATAACACTGTATTAATTGAAAACCTACTCAATTCTTTCGAGACAGGAGATTACAGATGGGTATTAAAAGAAAGATTTACAAATAAGTTTCTTTGTAAAGGAAAATTAAACATATAAATTACAGACATGCAGACAGGTGAGTAGTGGAATAACTGTCTTTTGCTAATTTTAAAGCAACTCTTAAGGCTTTTATTCTTGCAATCATCTGCTAATCTATTCATTTAAAGTTAATTAGCAATCTAGGAATTTAAATTACTAAAAAGATTTAGACCTTTAAGTAAAAGGCACCAGTGCTCTGAAACATTAATAACAGTTCTGTTGTATGCAGCCTATTATAAGCTCAAATTTGCAACTCAGCTCTTTAAAGCCACATCATTGAGCTGTTTATTTAAAAAATCTCTTCTTGAAATAAAAGCAATAGTCAACCATCATGTCTTTGATTTGAGCACAGTGCCACTCCTAAGGAGTAATGTAATTAAAGATGAGCGTATTCCACTATGAATTAGCCTTATCTGTGCAGAATCCTGAATGCACTGACAGCCCTGCAACAATTATAAAATATAAACAGGCTCAAATCTTCATCAAATAGGAAACACATTTTCTCTAGCAGCATAAGTAATACAGGGAGCAATATATGTAAAATTATCAGCCTGGTTTTGTAACATCTGTACTTTTTTGAATAAAAGAAAAAAAAAACAGGCTGAAAAGAGACAATTATTTTACTGTCTGTTTCTTAGATATCAGAAAGAGAATTTTGAAATTCATCAAAGCTAACCTTCTGTTATGTACAACAGGCTAAGCTGAAAAGAATGTTAACAAGTTCAATTTTCATTCAATCAGCACTACTGCTCTCTGAAATGTTTCATTGCAGGAAAGAAATAAAAATAATCTATATGGTAATTATGAGGATGAATCCCCCAGTAACTTTCAGCTACATGAAAGGTCAGTTCTATTCAAGATATTTTATCAGTCCCCTGCACATACTCCTGTCCTGTCATTTTAAATCTGAACAGCATTTTATTTTCCCATTTACAGCTACCTGCAGAATTAAGTACTTAAGCCAAATAAGAAAAAAAAAAAAAAGAGAAAGAGAGAGAAAAAAAAAGGAAAAAAAAAAA
>WEIS01020531.1:0-17037 GCA_013389965.1 Todus mexicanus | reverse complement strand
ATTACATGCTCTATAAGAAAAGTCTTTAGGATCATTCCCTTAAAATGAGAGATTTCTCTTCCAATGTCTTCAACTTATAAAGCAAACTTTGCTCCTATGATCATCAACTGTTTTCTGTCATTATCTTTGATAAGAACAAGAGCAGGTCCTTGAGGCAAGTCCCTCATGGGGTGATTCAGAAAGGTGGGCATCCTGCAGATTGACTCTCTTGCTTTATTATGTTTTGTGAACACTATCTCTGTGGTGTTGGTTTGAAGTACATTGTGACTGCTGCTTCCATATCTCTTACTCTCTGCTTAGTTACAAAATAATGCCAAGAAACCTTCTCCTCTGGTGAGATCCCAGGTTTTCATCCCAGTCATCCTCTGGTTGTCATTTTTCTGAGATATGTAAATCTGTTGGCCTTTGACCATTGACATCTTGCCTTCTTCTGGATTGAACATATAGGTGATCATTAGCCAATCCACATTGTGTAGGTCAGGCAGAAAAAAAAAATAAATCCCTGAGCTTTTACATTCACATCCATTCCTTCTCTGGCTGATCTCTCCCTTCCCACAGAAGAGGTTTTGCATATGTTTGGCTGCTTTTGCTATTCAAACCCATTTGATTAATTAAAGTCTCCCCTGGAGCTTAATTTACTTTGCACACTACTGCAGGAATTTTTTCCATTCCCTCCTCACGTCCTTCTGCTCTCCAGCAGATACTTGCATCAGGTTCTTCTTTGCTCTCCACTATTTCCATCTTTAATTGGACAATTCCTCCACCAAGACAATAATCTAGATGAAAGGACAAGAGAAGTTTTCTGTACCTAGGATAGCACTTGGTACTGCAGGCAAAGTCTGCCCAAAGGTTTTGATTAATTGTTTTAAAGCACAGTGGCTTCACATTCCTACCTCACTCTTGAAGCTACCTCTCCATCATCTAAGTCCCAAAATGATTTAATGCAGCCATACACCTCCCATGGTTCTCGTCTTCATGGTTCTTCATTGAACTTTCCCCATCACTTTATGCTATGACTGCTTGAAAATGTTTTTACAGTTTGTTTCCACTGAAAGATGGCTTTCTCTTCTAAAATAAATTAAAGAATTAGCAAAAATGACTTCAGAATATTGTAGGGGGTGCCCCAGTGGGACTAACTTTTTATTTCAATATTTTATATGAAACACGTGAGGCAATGAAAACAAATATCATTTACTTGTGTCAGAGGAAATCCTTTGTGTTTCAAAGCTGAAGCTTTTCTTTCAGGCTACACTGAGAGATTTGGAAAACAACAAACAGTGATTTGTCTTCTCTGCAAAAGAGAAGCAGCCTCAGCATTTTTTTCCCCCCAACATGGTCATGCTTTCTTGAATAGCTGTGTGGAGTTGGTGAGACCTCAGTGAGAATACACCATTGGAGTCTAGTCTTTCAGAGACCAAGATGAGCACTATGTTTTTTAAGGAACCCATGAAGGCAACAGCCTGAAAAACATCTGTACGAAATTCTGAACTGAAAATGTGCTCCTCTGAGACAAACACCCTTATTAGCTCCTCTGCTTCTAATGTGCCCTCCTTTGATCACCTGAGGTATTGCAGGAGAAAGCAGAGTAATTGTCAATGCGCTGCTTGTCCTGTGGAAAAAAATACGAGAGCATTGATTGTGGTCCTTCAACCTTCTTTGGAAATGATCCTTCATTCCTTCTCCCCACCAGACTGCTTGGGCTACAGGGCAGTTCAACACTGAGTGACTTCCCAGCTGTGAAGACCTCAGCATTGATGTGTCCAGGCAATAGCAGGGAATTTGAGGGGAAAATTAAAGTAGCACAGACACAGGCACTGGAAAAAGCAACACCTCCTGAATTACCACTACCACTTCCCGGAGCGGTAGTGGTTGGGTCTGTTAGGGAAAAGGTCTACCTCCCAGCCAACTACTGACTCAGCCTGTCCCCATTTTCATGTCCAAGACCTAACAAGACCAAACTGGGATTGCTTGCATTGGGGTAGCATATAGAATTGCCAGCCAGAATCAGCAACCCCTTGAAATGAGCGCACTCCGGCTAACCATAGCATGCCCCATTCTCAGAGCTTTGCAGTCAAGGCGTGTTGAGAGCTAGTGGTAGGTTCAAGGTTGACGTACCATGGTTGCAATTCTGCAGAGAGTCAGTGCTGGAAGCTGGAGAAAAAGGTTGTTTGAAGCTGAGTTTCTTCCTTCACATCTGGATTAGTACCTTTGGTCTGAAGTCTCCCCCAAAACATGACCTCAGAGTTAGTTTTAGAGATGCCCGTAAGAATGTGCTTCCTTTAGGAGAAAGCTTTTGGCTGCCTGTACAAATCAGCAGTTTTAGTGTAAGCAGAACTCATGCGAAAAGTAAAATTCACCCGTGGGAGTAACGATTTATTTATATTATAAATGCTAATGAGCCAAGGCTGTAGATACTACTTCTTAATTTGACCCATGCTGGTAAAGCAATGTTCAGATTCTCACTGAATCAGTGTTCAAAGATCTACATTTAGTTTTAGAGATGCTTTATTTCACCCTGAGCAAAGCAGCTTTACACCTTCTTTCTTACTTGTAGTAAGATCTCCTTTTTCTCACGTTTTCTCTGTCTTTACAGCAAACTAGGTCTTTTATTAGGCTTTTTGCAATGGGTGAAAGCACCGTTAGGATCTTGGTTGAGAGCTCCTGGCACTGCTGCAATATTCATAATGAAGTGGCATTTTTTAGCGGTCTTATTCTCCCCAATAAAGTTCAATTTGTCTTTTCATATTCAGTCAGAAGAACCAGGTGAGCGGATGAATACCAGGACCTTCCTAGTTTGTGGTTTAAGATAAACTTGGAACTGTAGTAACATAAGCCCAGAAACTTTTTGCTAGTGGAATTGTAATCTGAAAAGAAAATTGATGTATGGAAATGATATTACCGCTGTCTTTGACACGCACATTCTCAATACTCTTTTATTTAAGAGTTCTTAACTCTTGACCTCATGATGAATTTATCCCTCCTTTAATACTTAAGATGTTTAGACCATTAGGTAAAAAAACAGTATTGTTATTTAGGTTACGTGTTGAAAGTCATAGCGCCTGGAAAGAATTCTACTTTGTGGTTTCCAGGCTGACTCCAGAAAATTAGAATTGCAGGGAGGCCATCCGTGCAGTTAAATTTAAACTAAAAATCTCAACCCCAAATGCAGGCTGAAGCAAATCTGAACAGCATGAAGAATCGCTGCGAAGGTTTAAAAATTTTCGCTTCACTTCATCAATAGAGGCCATTTCCTGAAGGAAGCCAGACAGGTTAATCATGTGCAAAATATATGTGTATACACATATACTTCACACATACACATATATATGTGTGTGTGTGTACGCATGCATGTGTGCATGAGTGTGTATATATAAATTTTTTTTTCCCCCTTCCTTCTTCATATCAGACTTCACCATATGGCACTAAACCCATCATTTAACGTGGAATTATGAAGCTAATGGAATGTGGAGAGTGAAGTCTTGCTTTCCTATTGGTCACCAGGCTCCTCTTTAACTGCTGGGGGAAGACCAAATTTATAAACAGAGGTCTGTGACCATAGAAACAACCGGATCGTCTTTTAAATTTCATCACATTAAAATAATGGGCTTAATTTCTTCTTTTTTTGTTCTCTGCGTTGCACAGGAAAAAATGCCTGGCAAGTGTGACTTCAAAAAAATATATTGCTCAAATATATATATTGCGGGTCAAAACAGCGATGGTGACTTAGAAGTCAGATAATTCATCCTAGTCAGAGATGCCAGTTCTTTCTCTCTACAGCCATTAGTAGTTCCTTGAAATACAAGTAGAATTCAGAGCAAAATACTCTGGTATCCGTGGAAGTTTTCAATTTATTCCTGCTTAAGGGCTCCATACACAGTGTCACAAGACTTGGTACTCACTCTTACTGTATTTTTCCTTCTTATTTTTCCAGCTCTTATTATACACAAATGTGCACTTGAATCACTATGTGTGTGTTTTCAACAAACTCTTTTACCCCAGTGGACAAACGGCTTTGCACAAATTAGAAATCAATTAGAAGTTGATCCTGTAGAGTTGAAAATCGCTTAGTTAAAGGCTTTGAAGGTTTCACTGGTTTCTCATAATGTCATGAAATGATAAACATATCTAGTCCAAAAAGAAGACCTCTGAGGGTCTCTAGTCCAACCTTTTGCTCCAAAAAAAAGGGCTTATGCCCATGTCCAGTTCAGTTTTCAGCTGTTTTTTCATTATATTTATCCACACTTCCCTTTTTCTGCAGCTTGTGACTCTGCATCTTTTTACTAGCCTGGAGAAGAGGAGACTCAGGGGGGACCTTCTCACTCTCTACAACTCCCTGAAGGGAAGGTGTAGACAGGAGGGGGATGGGCTCTTCTCTCAGGCGATTTGTGCCAGGACGAGAGGGCACAGCCTGAAGCTGCACCAGGGGAGGTTTAGGTTGGACATTCGGAAGCTCTTCCTCACAGAAAGGGGGATAAAACACTGGGATGGGCTGCCCAGGGAGGTGGTGGAGTCACCATCCCTGGAGGTGTTTAAGGTCAGACTGGATGCCACACTTAGTGTCTGGGTTTAGCTGAATGGTGGTGGTAGGTCATAGGCTGGACTCGATGATCTGAGAGGTCTTTTCCAGCCTTAAATATTCTATGATTCTATGATTCTACTGTACTTCTCTGAGTAGCTGCATCTCCTCCACTAACCCCATTTATGCAGTGAAAGTCTGCAATTTGCTCTTCCCTTTTCCCATTGCCAAATATTGAAAGTACTCACTGCCAGGGAGACTAAGAGGTACTGATGTGGATGCTTTTGATAGGGTATCAAGCTTTTTTCCAGATAATGTTTGCATCTTGTTGCTTCTCAGTATGCATTCATGGTCCTTAATGGTGCTTGTGCTTAAGTTTGTCTCATCCTCCAGATATTTTTGTCATTTTCTTTGATCTCCAGCACAATCACTTCTCTTATTCTCTGCCTTCCTCTGTGTCATTCCTTCCCAAACCTTATTCATTACTCAGATAAAGATTAAATTGGTAAACCCCAGCTATTTGATTTACCAATATTTTATATATATATATCTTTTTAAAGTTTCCTTTCCATACTTCTGCAAAGGAAATTGAGACCTTCCAGAGACCATAGACCTTCTATATAACTTAACACTTTTGTCTTCAAATGACCCATCTTGTTCAATACACCACAAGAAATGTATCCAGGAAAAATGTGAATGCTGTCTACTCTTTCCATTAAAAAACTCAAATCTGTCCCTAGAACTAATATTTTCTACCGCCTTTCACTACATCCCTAGCTCTCATCTAGCTCCTTAACACTCATTCAATCCTCAAATTTGATTACTTTATGTTCCAGCTTCCATGGTTTACTCAACTACCAAAACCTAACTGCCTGTGTTCTATAACTTCATCTTCATGAGCTTCATGAAGCTCTTCATAACTTCGTCTCTTTGTCTGGTTTTCACGTCTGTTGGTCACACAGATGTCTCTTTTCCTACATTTTTGAACATCAGGTGTCTCCTATTAGGTGTCCTGTTCTGAAACCAGTCTTACCTTTGATGTCTTTAAAAATATGAAGCTCTTAGTGTTGGTTATGAAAGTTCATTGGAAGCTGGTCTAAATGCCATGAAAAGCTCCATTTCTATTGATTTCTGCAAACTCTGGGTTAAAGTTCACATTTAGAATTATTACGATAACGTATTAATCAATATTTCTTTAACCTCACTATCATCACAGTCCTGATCAGTTATTTATTATTGTGATTAGTGTTTGCTACAGCCGTGGTTCTACGTGACCACAGGCAAGATTCTGATCCTGGTGTGACCTATATAAATGCATAGTAAGAAACAGACTTTGTCCTAGAGAAATTATGAACTGAGGAGAGAACTCAGACAATGAAATAGCCTTTCCAAAGCTGGAAATGTCAATTTTATAGCCAAGGGCTTGTCTAACCCCCTCTGTACCTTGGTTATGCTCTGGAACATCAGAACACGTAGCTGTTGTTCCAATAGAAATGTTCATTTACCACATCTTTGGGGTTTCGCATTAAAAAAAAAAGAAGAAGCCTAAGGAGACAAAGTAACATTTCAGAAACATGATGCCAATAGAAATTCCATGTTCATTTTGTGTTCATATACCACTACCACACCGACATCAGCTAAGGAGCTAGTTCTTGAATCTCTTATAGCCAGTGGAAACTATGTTTAAGCACAGTGTAGTCAGGGAGCATCAGCTGACTTCTCCAGTTTTCTGCTTTTGAATGGGATGAATTTCACCCAATACTCTTATCAGCTTTTTTGACTAGGACCCTACCAACTACAAGAAGGCCAAGAATGACTAATTTCAATGAAGATGTCCAAACTAAATACCAACACTGTTTGATGGAAGCTTCTTCCCTCTCCTCAGTATCTGTTAACAGTCTACAGTTTGCCAGCTGTGGTGGCTTGCCATCAAAAATCCAAAGTTGCCCAGAAAAGCAATGCCAGCACGGCCTTCTCAGAGAGGAGGCTTTGCTCTGTAGACAAAATTTCCTCCCTGGTGATTGTGTTGCAAACAAATTCTGCCTCAAAGAGTCAGGGCACAAAGAATAAAAAAGGGATTTGAGCAGCTGGGTGCTGGGAGAAGGAAAGTGGAGGAGGGGGCTGGGATGGGAAAGAGCAGAAACAGTTTTAAATATTTGGAATCTGCAATTGTATTTCCCCTCCTCTTTCCCCTCCCAGAGCTTCTTTTTTTTTTTACCTCAGATTAACTATTCCCCCTACAATACTTTTTCATAAAGGGATCAAGTCCATTGTTTATAGAATTTGCTAATAACAGCCTCAGTCGCGCTGTCACAGCAGAGTGATTCAATTACGAGACCGGACAATAAAAGCTCAATAAAGAAACTCAAATCCTTATTAAATTCTTTTTTTTAATTATTATTAAAAAAATACCCGAGCAGGCTAGGATTGCCAGATTGGGAATTTACGTTGAACAGAAGAATGATATGATCTCTCTGAGTAGCACGGTGCAAATTAAAAGAGGTTTAGCGTTAAGTGTTCATGGCACAAAAGCAATTTTAAGTACCTGCAATCAGCTTAGGTTGGCTAAGCCTAAATATGTACAAATCGTGTAATGGGCAATATCCCTGGCAGTACCACGCGGAGCTCTGACAGATGCGTTCTCCAAGGGTTACAGTGGGTCCTACAATAGCTCCCAATGAGTGTCGGCGTGGGCACGCACACTGGGGTGTGTGTATGTGTGATTGGGTGTGTGTGCGTAGTTTGTGGGCCACCTAGTGTCCCACTGCTGACTAGGCAAAATATTCTGCTTTGCATTTCAGATTTTAATTGCAGTCACCTTTTTTGACACCTCGCCAATCACCAAACAGGATGAAATCACCCAGGGATTGCTGCATCTTTCTCTTCACTGTTGCTGTATAGAGAGACTATTTCACAGAGGAGCATTGAAAGGACAAGTAGAAATAGCCTCAAGTTGTGCCAGGGGAGGTTTAGGTTGTGCACGAGGAAAAACTTATTCACTGAAAAGTTTGATAAGCAGTGGAACTGGTTGCCCAGGGAGGTGGTGGAGATCACCCCTGGACGGATTTGACAGACAGGTAGATGTGGTGCTGAGGGACATGGGTTAGTGGTGGGCTTGGCAGTGTTAGTTTAATGGTTGGACTCGATGATCTTCAAGGTCCTTTCCAACCAAAATGATTCTATGATTTGATCCCTATTGAAATCCTTCTTCCACTGAGAAATCCATTATTTCCCTTGCTAGTCACTTCAACTGCTAGCTGGGGAATTGAAGGGGTTTTTGAGTTTTTCTGTTTTGTTTTTGTGTTGTGTATTTTTGTTTGTTTGATCTGTTTTGTTGTTTTGTTTTTTCCTCTCAGCCTGGCATAACTAGATGCCAACCTTTTTTAAAGTCACTATACTAAAAAGCTTTCCATTATGAGAGATTTTTGTCCTGTGTAAGCACTTAAAGGCAGTGACTCAGACATATCTTCATCTTCTCTATGTTTAGCTGAAAAGTGGGAGCTTTCCTAGTTTCTCCATGTGGTATTTCCAGGCTTTGGCTCATTCTTACAGATCTTCTCTGCATTCTTCCAGTCGCACTGGTATTCATTTCTATCCCACCCTCAGCCCTTTGATTTGTCACCAGCATGGTAGGAAAGCCTAATTTCTTTATGATGAAGGACAAGTAAGCCACAGGTGGAGATTTTTTGGCATTTGAGGTGTACAAGACAAGAAGACAAGAGGAAATGGTCACAAGTTGCATCAGGGGAAGTTCAAATTGGGTATTAGGAAAAATTCCTTATTGAAAGAGGAGTTAAATATTGGAACGGGTTGCCCAGGGAAGTGGTGGAGTCACCATCCCTGAAGGTGTTCAAAAAATGAGTAGATGTGGCACTTCAGGACATGGTCTAGTGGCCATGGAGGTGTTGGGTGGAAGGTTGGACTTCATGATCTTAGAGGTCTTTTCCAACCTTAACGATGCTAAGATGTTTCTTGCTTTTAATTTGTTGCCATCTGACAAGGAATGACATTAATAGGAACTCTATTCTCCATCTGACCACTTGTTTTTCTTAAATGTCTGTGATCTTAATGCAATGTCCTACTAATAAATTTCTCAGAAATTTGATCCCAGCTGTCCCACAAATTAAAGCAATTTTTGGAAGAATTTCAGAGTCACATACACAGGAACACACATCCTGGTGCCATAAATGTTACGCTCTTAAGATATAGGCAAGGGAATACAGCAGAGACAGACTACAAAGAGAGAGCAGCACAGAAATTAGACATAATCCACTTAAGTCAATTGTGATGAGAGCCTGTAGTAATGGCCTAGCCTGGGTAATAAGTTGGTGAAGAGTGAACACTAAGCTTTCAGCTTACCTTTAATGTAATAACTTCTCCCCACTGCTGGCCCTACAGGATATCAGGATTTGAAAGCCTGAGGTAATGGCGTTGTGATCTTCTCCGCATTTTCTTGAACTTAAGATGCCACAACAGTCATAAGACTTGAGGTAGGTATCAAAAATGGGGTTAATCTTGGACACGAGCTGCTAATGGGCATTTGCAGCCCAGAAAGCCAATCATATCCTGGGCTGCATCACAAGGTATGAGGCCAGCAGATAGAGAGAGGGGATTCTGTCCCTCTGCTCTGCTCTGGTGAGACCCCATCTGCAATGCTGAGTCCGACTCTTGAGTCTACAGCACAGAAAAAACAAAGACATGTTGGAGTGGGGCCAGAGGAGGTCCCAGCAATGATGCAAGGGGTGGAACCCCTCTGCTTAGACATCAGGCTGAGAGAGTCAGGGTTGTTCAGCCTGGAGAAAAGAAGGCTCCACAGAGACCTTACCATGGCCTTTCAATATATTGAGGGGGCTTATAAGAAAGATGGGAGGAGAGTCTTTACAGTGACAGGATAAGACCCAACAGTTTTAACTGGGAGAGGATAGGTTTAGTTTGGACATAAAGAAGAATGGTTTTATGATGAGGTTAGTGAGACACTGGAGCAGGTTGCCCATAGAATTTGTGGATGCCCCATCATTGGAAGTGTTCAATATCTGGTTGGACAGGGTTATGAGCAATCTAATCCGGCAAAAGATGTCCATGCTCATGGCAGGGAGGTTGGACTAGATGAACTTAAAAATCCCAAACCATTGTATGATTCTGTAATTTTAGCATGCTCAGAACAGTAGCGTGCATAGCTGCAGGATCCACTGCTGGATGAGAAAGCTGTTGCAGTGCCAGAGGACAGCAAAGCTGGAGAGCCCTCCTAAGAGGCTGAGTGACTGTCTGAGCACCTCTGCTGGTGCAGTCATCATGGTAATTGGAGCAGCAGATCCATGAGAGAGAATGAGCAGATGTTAAACGAAGTTGAGAGTGTAAGAAATGAACAAATAAGTGGAGGTACATGGTGTTGGAATGGGAGGAGGTTGCTACAGCTGCAGTTTCTGAGTGTTTTCTGGTTGGAGATCATGCTATATCATGGAAACATTAGAGGTTTTGTCCTCAAATGGACATAGCAAATAATGTAAGTAAGGAGAAGAAAATGATCCTAATGTTAGCCTTTGCTAAGGAGATCATCATCCCAAATCTCCTCTGTTGTCACAGACCCCTCTGTTGGATTCATCCATCCTTAGATAATTGTCTGAAATAGACAGCATGAGATGGCCTCTCAAGTGACCTTCCACTGATAAAAGCAGGAAACCCGGCTTAAAGCAGGGGCTTACGTTTTCAATGGCTGTGGTTAAAGGAGATTAATTCTACCCTCAGCACTCATCTAAGCTAATCATCCACTCTGTAAAGATATGTGGAGCATTCGCCCCATCTTTGGGTAGCGGTTTGAGATTGCCGGGATAAACCGTCCTCCAAAGCAGCAGCTTCTCTACAATGATTGCAGAAAGTGTGGAAAGAGAAAGCTCTCCAGAAAGGTGCTTCAGTGACTTTCCTAAAAAATCAGACAGGATGAACAAGAGTTTCTTGGTCTTTGCAACAGAAGCTCAGAGGTTTTTTCAAGAGCTGCAGCTGAGCCCTGCCTTTATCACAAACTGACTGGAATGATGAATCTTCCCCACTTTTTAGAGGTACGATGGGGTGGTCATGCTAACAACCTGGTGCTAACAACTGCTACAGATGCACTTCTTTCGGGGTTTACCTCACCTAATGTTCAGCATCTAAAAATCAAATATAGAGCCCTATCCTGTACTGGATGTCTAAGAGCTAAAGTAGACTAAGTCAACTCTCAAAGTACCCATTTCTGCTCATGGTACGTTTCTCCTTAGCTTGAATGAAATGCTCAGTTTTTAAGTGGCCACCTGCAAAGAAGTAAAGTCTCTACCTTTGAAGGTATAGATGAGAGCAACTGATGTCTGACGGGTGGTGGCTGAGCTCTTAGAGGTGCCTTGGAAGCAAAAGTGATGGGAATCTGTTCTCTTTTCTCTCCTGAATTAAGAAACACAAAGCATGGTAACAGCGAGGCAAAGGTGGCTCTTTTTACCCATTAAAAAAATAAATCTAAATGACATAGGCTGATCAAATGGAGCCAGCTGCTTTGGACACTTGCAGATTTTCTCACATAAACTTCTGAAAAGTGGAATGAATTTCTAGACTAGGAGGCATCTGTTTTTTAATTAAGAGTAAAGCATTTATTAGCAGCGATGAGAGGGCTAAATCTGATCAATATACCTCCGGAGCTCCCAGCCCCCTGCTTTATTCCACAAACTTACACTCCCTGAAATGTGGCGTGGCTTTGTATTTCACAGCATCCATAACATGGATTTATCAAAGGTCGCTATGGCGACATCCAGGCAGCCCGAGACAAATACGCGCACGAGCATAGAAACAGGACAAAACAAACTGAAATCGCCCCGTTCCCACCCAGTCTTCTCCCCTATCCCTTCAACTCCAAATTTAGCCGAGCGCTATTATTAATACTCCAGCCGATATTACCTCAGCAGCGATTGAAAAGCGGGAGAGAGTTCACGCCGTGCACACGGAGACGAGTTATCAGCGTTGTGCAGGCACATGGCACGCATAGGATCACTGGGGCTATGGGTAACCCTGCCGAAAAATTGTATTGGCATGTGTGAATTCTGGGAATCAGGACCTCCTAATATTTGTTTTGGCTGTGTTTCCATGGCAATAAGTGCACTTGCTATTAATTCTCTAGTTTATTACCAGTCTTTATTCCTAGTATTTGGGAGAAGGGGGTTACTCATATTCACTTTGGAATTCCAGGCCTTCTATATTATGAACCTGAACTTCCTAATAGTAAATTCATATATACGTATATAATGAGGCACTCAGAATAACAAATCTCTACACTGACAATGAGAATTTTCAGAAGTGACTGAGAGACTTGAGGTAGACCAACCCTCTTTTACTAATGGCATTTGCAGCCATTCTTTTGGAGACGTCACAGCTAAATTCATAACAATTTTTTTTTGTTGTTTGTTGAATTTTCCTCGTTTTTGGAAATGGGACTCTTTTAGCATTTTATCCCGTGGAAAGAAAGAAAGGTTTAAGTTGGACATTAGGAAAAACTTCTTCACTGAAATGGTTGTCAAGCCCTGGAACAGGCTGTCCAGGGCGGTGGTGGAGTCCCCATCCCTGAAGATATTTAAAAACCATGTAGATGAAGTGCTGAGGGACATGGTTCAGTGGTGGGGTTGGCAGTGTTAGTTTAATGGTTGGACTTGATTATCTCAGAGGTCTTTTCCAACCAAAATGATTCTGTAAGGTGAAAAAGCTCAGAATATTACTTCTTTTGCTTCTCTGCTCATGGAGATATCCGTATGTTGTTATATATTGCACACACAAACCAATCCATCCATGTAAATCTTTATGCAATAGTATCTACGCGACTGCAGCTGCAAAGTAAATTTCTAAGTAATTAAGATAAGCCAAAATAAAAGTTGCTTGTGAAACCTTACCTTTCTCCCTTTTATTACATGTTATCTTGCGACTTAATGATACAGTAGCCGACTGCGTTTAGACGGGAACCTCCCATGGTAAGAGCCATGCCCAGATAGCAGCAGCAATTCGTTATAAAATTTTAGCTTTATTGTGCAGCAGCTGCGTCTAGGACATATTTTCTACCCTTAATTCAAAGGTTACTCTAAAGACAGAGCTGTTTGCTTCCTCGTGGGCTTTTTTTTTTTTTGGCGTTCCTGAGTGGTTTTCCAATCTTAATCATGTTCAGAATATCCCTCTGAGATTTGGAGCATTATCCTTGTTTTACTAATGGGAACCTGATAAATAGATTAAGATTAACATGAAAAGTATCCGGTTATCTTGGTGTCCAGGCTGAGCACTGAGTGCCTGCTTTGGCAGAGGTTTAAGCATTTATACCTTATTAATCTCATCCAACTTTATCTGTCTAAAAGTAATTTCTTTCTCTGAGCTACTCATTTTCTCATAGTCAGTAGGGAGAAACAAGCACATTCAGAGGCGCTTCATCTAATATGTCTTCAACAACGATCTTAGGATAAGATGAATTGCCCTCCAGAGGAGCCAAGGCAAATAAATCCCACATTATTTATTTATTTGAAGAAGTTTCCCCTCAATTTCAGTTGAGTAGGAGTGCTCAATACTTCATCAAGATGCTACAAACTGAAGGTGACTTGAGGGAGATCATCTGAACCATATCTATGCTCCTTCTGCCTACCAGAGCTTGGAAACTCAAGTCAAAACACACAAAAAACCTCCATAAGTGACCACTCCTGTGAAGTTTGTCCCAAGCAACTTGGTCGTGAAATAAAAACCTGCATCAGGTATGTGTTGGAATGGGCTGATATGAGTGTGGATTTGGATTGTCTTAATTTTGGCAGTTTCTGACATTGAGGAATTTGATTTTGCAATCAAACGATTATCCTTTTACTGCCCTCCCATTGCAAATTTCTATTAATTCTTAAATAAAAAAGTTGAGGGGAGGGAAGATAAGTAACAAATTTTGGCATATTGCCTCACAGGGGCACCCGCACAGATCTTCCTGGGATCTGCAGCTTGACAAAGGAATTCCTAGAGACTGGGGCTCTCCTCCTTGGTCTAGGTGGGGTGACCCTTTCTCAGCAGGTCACAGAGGTACTGGAAGTGCCATAGGAGGACATCATGGGAGTGTGGTGTTTTTCAGCAGATGGAGATTGTCCTGCCTGTCCTTGTGCCTTTGGACAATTCTCAGGCCTGTCTCTCTCCAGGTTTTTGTTGCTAATTCTTAGTCCTGGTGTTTATCACAGCCAGTCAGGAAGGGGAAAGTTGGAGAAGGGAAAGTAAAAGAGGATTCAGAAAACTTAGTCCCCCAAAATTGAAAGATAAGCAACATTGTTAAGAGTTGGAAAAAATCTTGAGAGTCTGTACTCCAAGCCTGCCATATAGATCTATATCATGAAATCATAGAATGGTAGGGGTTAGAAGGGACCTCTAGAGATCACCTGGTCCAACTCCCCTGCCGAAGCAGGATTACCGAGAGCAGGCCACACAAGGATAGATCCAAGCAAGTTTCAAAAGTCTCCAGAGGAGACTCCATCACCTCTCCAGGCAGCCTGTTCCTGGACTCTGTCACCCTCACAGTAAAGAAGTTTCTCCTCATGTTGAGGTGGAACTTCCTATGTTCTAGCTTATATATATACTATCTTCTTTTTCATTGTTCCCTTTATTCCAAGACAATAATATGCTTTGGTACACACATGTAACACCTTCTGAATTTCTTTAGACACTGTAAAATGCATGAAAATATATTTAGGGCTGTATACTAAGGTATTTGAGAGCCCAAGAAAGACAAGAGGAGATTAAGTTACTTGGAAAAAAAGCAGGGTACATTTTTTTTTTCTTGGAAAAATAAATTCTTGACCTCCGGACCTGGAAGTTGATTTTATTTTATTTCATTCTTTGCAAGAGCACCATCAGCAAATCATTGTTAACAGTGTATTGAAAGTTAAACAAAATAAGAAAGTGGTGGTAAAGGAATCCAGAGGTAAGTTCTACCTCAGTGGAAAAGAGAATGAAACGGATATTAATATTTAATGTGGTGGAGGTGACAAGTGAAATGAGTACTCATTTCCCCTCTCTTTGGTGCTGTGCACAGAGATACGCACCTCCTCATTCACACATACGCATTGGTGCTTACATTAGCCATGGTTGGAAAAGCTTTGCCTCGTATGGGTTCTGAATTGAACTAAAGACCTCATTCAGCAAGCACATAAACACATGGTTACCCTTATGCAGGCACTTAAATCTCAATTTCCAGTGCTTTTTACACGTGTATAATTGGGCAGTTATGCCATTAATTGATCTGATCGTTAGGGTCATGTCTCACAAGGTTCTGAGTGATCAAACCACTTGAGAATGGGATTACTTTTGAGGATGTGAGATCACTAGGATTAGTTTTGAGGCATCTTATAGACTGAAACTACTCCTAAGGAACCATAAGCATTTTGTTCTCATCAGACTGAACACAAGAACATGAAATGGTTGTACACACAGATATAAATAAATGTAACGAAACCACAACAGATGAGATTGTTGGTCTCATTAAATGACGTAGAGGTCATAGGGATCATAGAACCCATATCAATAAAGAATATAAACCCTTGCTGTGCACTACCAGTTAATTAAAGTTTTACTGGGAAGAAAAGGAGGCCAGGGTGTGAAGGTCTCAGATGCCTACTGAATTGAGTGTTGACCACTGGATTTCAAGACTAAGAGCTGAACACCTATAAAGAATTCAGAGAAGAGCAGCAAGAAAGATCAGAAGTCCAGGTAGCATGGCCCTTGAGGGTAAACTGATGGAATTACATGTAAATATTCCAAAAGAAGGAATATGCTTGTATAGACTTGTGTATAATATACACACAGCACTTAGAAAAATGAAAAGGTCTCTTTTTTTTCCATAAAATATCACTAATCTTATTACCAAAATCATCCAATTTCAAATCTTTTTCAGGAGTGATAGAATATTAAGGGCCCTTGTCTTTGCTGTTATGACCTGCCTCCAAAATATGCCATGATTTCAAGAAAAGACATCAAGAGCTTTTGTTTCCTAATTCTGCAGCTCCTATACTACCAAAAGAAATAAAGGACATCTCAACCTTTACAGGGAAGGACTTGCTGATGTTCAGACTTTGCGATTAAAGACTGGATGCCACACTTCGTGGCAGGGTTTAGCTGAGTGGGGGCGTTAGGTCATAGGCTGGACTCGATGATCTCAGAGGTCTTTTCCAGCCTTAATTATTCTGTGATGATGGGTTCAGGTAGGTATACTCTATGACTAGTCACTTTACCTAATTTCTTTAAATAAAAAATACCTAATCCAGTCTCTTGGCCAACTCACCTGCTTTCTTTCTGCCTCTTTCCTTTTTTCTTAGATGAAGACAGAATTCTTTTGTTCTGTGTATGGTCAGCTTTTCCTGTTCATATGGGAGGATTCATGGGCTGGGACTAGCTCTCCCATGGATGTAAAAGAGCAGTGAGCATAGTGACTGGAAATTCTAGAGCAGTATGATCATGCGTGCATGTGTTTGGTTGCTCCCCAGAAGAAGGAATCAATCCTGCCCTTACTCTTTTGTGTTAGAACATAATAGTCCTGATGGATTTTTAATGTCCTCTAGTCTCAGGATGTGGAATACACCACAATCTCCTTATGAAGTTCTCCAGGACATTGTATCCATAATCTTCCTGGGCTGACAAACAAATACAATTTATTAATATATTTTTCAGTTTTGTGCTTTTTCTCAGTAAATCCATGCCTCAGAGTCGACTACTGGTTGCTTCCTTGAAAAAAAACTAATGATGGGAGGAATTTGGCTCCAGGGTTTGGTTGTAAAAGTTTTACTATACTCTAAATCCAGAACCTCTTGACAGCTGGCAGCATGGATTTCACCCTCTGACAGGGCATTGGTTTCCTGGCATGTTGAAGCTGATTAAATGATTTTCATATTATTCTACACGAGTCTTAGAGAGCCTGTGGTGATTGGATGTTTCAACGATGCCATAAACTTGGACACTTGTTAAGCAGCTATGAAATAAGAGAATTATGGAGCAGTTTTGATCGGTACAAGATGAGAAGAATGACTGGTGTGAGCAAAGCATTAATAATTCCCACTTTTCCATTATTAATACAGTGCACAACCTGAGAATACACTACATGTTAACAGCAGAAGGTGGAGATTTCTGCTGATAGATAGAAAAGGGATCCCAGAATGGGAGTCATTCATGTTCATCATTCCTTCCCTAAAGTCCTATCCTATTTTCATTAAAGAAAGGTCTGGGTTCACCTTAGCCTCCTGTATTGCCTTCTCATCATTCATGCCNAGGTCTGGGTTCACCTTAGCCTCCTGTATTGCCTTCTCATCACTCATGCCCCGGCTAAATGTTCAGACATCAACTTTGCATTACTATTTCAGGAGATAAAAGGTACAAATCATGATCAATATGTAGACACAGTCATCTAAACTTTGGGTCTGTGTCCGTTGCACAGGGAAAGACACTGATATAGTGAAAAGTTACCCACAAAAGATAATTCTTACACAGTTCTCTTGGTACCTTACACCATA
>WEIS01020529.1:11972-27911 GCA_013389965.1 Todus mexicanus | reverse complement strand
GCAGCTTTGCCATTTCATTTTAGGTGTTCCCATTTCCAGGCTGGTTCTACTTCGATTGTGACTCTTGGGAAGAAAAAAAATAAAAGTAAATTTGCATTTTGATACACTGCAAAAATAAAATGGATTCAAGTTGGAGTGTAAAATATTGACTTGCTTGACAGGCATCTCGCTGAAGTTTAGTGAATTACATGCAAGAATAGAATTGAATTACAATACTTGCTAGCAGCATTTGAATGAAAGGGGCTCTCTTTGAAAGGCTCTAGGGAAAGATGAGAGCATCAGGTCCAAATGGATCAGCCGCCGATGGAAATAGATCTGTAAAAGCACCACGAAAGAGAGTTCTTCCTGATAAACCAGTGGCTGGGATTGCTTTGCACCTGTAAGACAGAGAGGGGTTGAGGCACAAATAAATCGATGGAGGTTTTTGGAGCCGTAGGGCGCATGGGATGGAAGTGGACAGGAGCATCTCCATCCCCACGTGGGCTCCTATCTAACAAACCATGATGGGCTCGTCTTCAACAAGTGTGTTTGGGAAAGGAGCATAAGCGAGAGCGAGGAGTTATACGGAGGTTTGCAGTGATTTTGTTTGCATTTTTATGTTTAGAGAATGCCAAGGGGTAAGATGGTATTTGTACTGGGGAAGAAGGTGTAGGAGGGAGAGAAGATAAAATTTTAAAAGTGTTTACATCTGCTTGACGCTTGGTAATTGAGTCTCTAAATAAAAATTAAACTGGTTATTTAACTATGATTGCTGAAACAATTACGGGGAGTAATTGAACTGAAGGGAATGGCTTCCCACAAAGGAATTCTAACTGATCTTTCTGCCAGAAATACGTGGGGGAAAAAATGGCAGATGAAATGAAAAGAAGCACCAGAGTCTTGAAGGATGGTGCTTCTGAACTCCTTAAAAGAACCCAAATCAGAGCAAAGAAATTAGTTAGTGTCTACTTGCAGAGTCCATATAGGAGACCGGTTTTGTTTGATGTGTTATGATGGAGACAAATGTTTTTCTCCTCCATCACTTTCAACTAATCTTACTTAAATGTTTCGTTTAGTCTATGGAAAACCAAAATCTTTTAAATAATGTGATTTGCCACATGGGCTATAGAATTGATAAAGGAAGAGTCAAAGCTGGTTTCCTTGAGTGGTATTTAAAAAATATGTATCCTAGAGAGTATTTAGGCAGAAGTGCTGCTCCTCTGTCTGCTCCCTTGGTTTATTTGTTGATTTGATCAGGACTTGATGCTCTATATGTGTGTCTTATGTTTGTGTGCGTGTATATATATATATCTCTAGTTGAAGATGAAGTAAACGATCGATGAAATGGTTTGTGGAGGGGTGGATATATTGGTGCTTAGTATTCGAGATACAAAAGGAGGGAGTAAGTTGATTGAGTATGCCAGTATTAAAATAATACACATCCACGTTTCAGTGCCCCCCTTGTCTGTATGCAGAGCAGCTTGCACGCTAGCGTGACTTGCTTTAGCAAGGCACTTTTGACCGCAAATCGAAAATTTTTCAGTGTTAATGTTTTGAAATGATGATAATTTTGGTCAATTTTCATTTCCTGATTTGATTTTTCTCTTGAGGGCCTTTCTTAACCATCCATAGAGCTGAAACACCTTTCTGTGTGGTCTTCTTCTTTCATACCTTGCTTGAGGAAACATTTTCCTCTGCTCTTGACAAAATGCATCTTCACTCACTTGCATCCATCTACTCAAAACGTCTCTTGGAAGTGTTTTTTCCTAATGGAATGCTTCAACTAAATCAGTATCTGTGTGCTGGTTCCACCTTTACATGATCCACAGGGATAGGATGACTTTTTTTCAGGTCCTTTCTACCCTGTCTTCAGTTCACGTATCCATTCTCATTTGTTAGGAGTATCTTGGCAGTTGGCTCATGTCTGTCCATGATGCTATATTGTGCGCAGGTAAAATATTTGGAGAGATATCTTTGTGCTTTCTTTCACTTTCTCCAGTTTTAGAAGAACTCCCTTTGTACAGAAAAGTAGGAAGATGCTTAAAAGTCCCACAGAGGTCTGCTAACACATGGCATGAATTAAGGGGAGACCTTAGAGTGGCCTTTCAGTACCTAAGGGGCCCTGTAAGAAAGCTGAGAGGGGGGACTCTTCATCAGGGAGTGTAGGGATAGGACAAGTGCTAACGGTTTTAAACTGAAAGAGGGGAGATTTAGATTAGATATTAGGAAGAAATTTTGTACGATGAGGGTGGTGAAACTCTGGCACAGGTTGCCCAGGGAAGCTATGGGTACTCCATCACTGGAAGTGTTCAAGGCCAGGTTGGACAGGGCTTGGAGGAACCTGGCCCAGTAGAAGGTATCCCTGCTTATGGCAGGGGGTTTGAAACTAGGTGATCTTTAAGGTCCCTTCCAACCCAAACCATTCTGTAATTCTATGGATGATGCTTCCTGAACAGGTCACAGTGTGGGTTGGATTTGTGTGGCTTCCTTGGTCAAACCCCCTGTGCTTCAGGATACCTGTTGATAAACACAAGTGGTGATAATGGAAAGCGACACTGTGAGGCTTTGATTTAGACGTAGCAACAGCCAAAAGTGTAGTTAGACCATGTCTGTCCATATGGAGCACTCTCTTTCAGTAGAGGGTCCTGGGCTGGCTTCAAACGCTGTAGAAAACCATGCTTCAGCTGCCACTGTAGAAGCAAATCCCAGGGTTGCCATCTCATCTGGATGATATATATGTTTCTTTTCTGGGCTCTTCACTCTGAAAGCTTTTAGACGACCAAAAGATCATTTTGGTAGCTTAAAACAGAACAAATGGGCAATAAACTGAAAAAAAAGAGCCTTTAGAAGAAAGGAATGGATATTTGGGTTGGGAAATAATTCTCTTAAAATCAGACAGGCCCTTCAGGTGAGAGGGAAGTTAGCAAGTCTGGCTGCAGCCTGATAAAATCTGTTGCAGTTGGAGAGGGCACATGAAGAAGGAGAGATCCTTTTTGTCTGTTCCTTTAATAAAATATTCTATTTGCATGCTTACTGAGTTGAAACATTGGGCAGTATAAACTGTAATCACTGCCGAATATGAAATCAGGTAATTTTGTGGTCTTTTCCTCCTTTTAAAAATAGATAGGGTTTTATCCTGAAATTAGCTATATAAATCACGGCTGAAGTTGTTATTGTTCTGCTTCAGCAATAGCACTGATGCCCTCGACCTGTATATTTTCGAGCAGTACCATTACCCTGCTTTTTTTTTCTTACAAAAACCCCCAACAAGCAAACGAAAAAGCAAACAAACGAAAAAGCAAACAAACCAAAAAACCCACCACCACAACAAAAAAACCACACCACAAAAAAACCCCCAGAAGATGCAAGGAGTTTGCAGCTCAGATGTCCAAGCTGTGCAGTCTGGGTGAGCTCAGGCTGTCTGCGAGCAGCAGTGAGCTAAGCGTCGCCCTGGATAGCCGCGATGCTTTATTCGCAGCGTGCTGTAATGCTGGCAGCGGCTACCACTGACCTTTTCTTTCTCATAGATCATACAGACATCACGTGAGCAGAACTTCAGAATCCTGAGTTCTTGCATTAGATGTGTCGTCTCCTCACGTGCTGTATTTTAGCCCTCTAGGACCCACAAAGCTAGCAGCTTGGGTTGGGGGGTGAGAGGGGTTCCTCAGGGCTGCAGAGATGCAGGATGGAGACTACCTGCTCTACAGGAGCTTCATAGAATAGAATATTTAAGGCTGGAAAAGACCTCTTAGATCATCGAGTCCAGCCTATGATCTACCACCACCACTCAGCCAAACCCTGCCACTAAGTGTGGCATCCAGTCTGGCCTTAAACACCTCCAGGGACGGTGACTCCACCACCTCCCTGGGCAGCCCATTCCAGGGTTTTATCCTCCTTTCTGTGAGGAAGAGCTTCCGAATATCCAACCTGAACCTCCCCTGGTGCAGCTTCAGGCCGTGCCCTCTTTGTCCTGCCACAAATTGCCTGAGAGAAGAGCCCATCCCCCTCCTGTCTACACCTTCCCTTCAGGGAGTTGTAGAGAGTGAGAAGGTGCCCCCTGAGCCTCCTCTTCTCCAGGCTGAACAGCCCCAGCTCCCTCAGCCTCTCCTCATAAGATTTCCCCTCCAGTCCCTTCCCCAGTCTGGTCTCTCTCCTCTGGACCCGCTCCAGCACCTCAATGTCCTTCTTGAAGTGAGGTGCCCAGAGCTGCCCCCAGTGCTCGAGGTGAGGCCTTCACAACTGAAGTGAAAGGAGCGGAGAGTACAGATGGACAGAGTGAGAGCAACAGAACACTGGCAACACAATCAGAGCTTAAGGTTTTGCTGGGTTTGTTTTCTTGGTCAGATCTCTAAATACTTGAGTGCACTGTCACAAACACTTAATGCGGGTTTGGATGAAGTGGGACAATGCTGATTTATGTTGGTTTTGCCCCTTACAACCTCAGAATTTGAGACAACCTGCCGTGGGACTGCCGTATTCCTTCCTATACATTCCCAATTTTGCTTTTCCAGCTCATCCTTCACCCTGGCAATTGTGTGGCCAAAACCGAGTTGCCTTTTTTTCTGGATCAACTCATGTCTGGACCATAAAGCACCAGTGCCAGCCCCAGACACACTGGCGCTTTTGGCAGCCTGAACTGAAATGAGCATTGACTAACAGGGAGCGAATCCTCAGTCAGCATGAGATTTCCTCCTAGTGCTGAGGGTTTCTTGCCTTTCTTGCCTGCTCTGTCTCTTTTCCTTATCCCCTTCCCCACTTACACAGTGATGCTGAGCAAGAGCATGTCCCAAGAAAGTGTTTTTTTTTCCTTGCAAGGTGGTTTTGCTCTTTCCCAGCAGATTTTTCATGCTGTTTAAAGATCTTCCCTGGGCACCACCTTTAGCATTACAGAATGGCATCATACCCTGCCTTTGGCTGCTGCAGTCTTTCTCTTGGTGTTGACTGGCCACAAAATGAGCGACACCAATCCACAGTATTTGGCGTGCCAAAGGGTTCCTGTTGTTATGTCAACAGCTTCGTTTTCATTCCCAACTCTTTACCCACCCCTTTAGGTCTGCATCACCCAGGCGTGCTTATAGTTCAAGGTCACTTGCGGCTTCTTGATCAGCATCATTCAATTTTGTTGATATACCTGGGGTCCAAGAGGGACCACAACAGGGACCATCTTTGTCCAGAGAAGTGTTGATTTTTCTGCTGCAGTAACTGGAGCAGTGATTTCTCTTTCTCAAACACTTCTCTGTAAAGCCAGCCTCTCATGCAGCCTCCGATCTGGGGGACCAAGCCTGCCTTGTCACTGCTCAGAAGAATGATGGGATATTAATGACCAATACAGCAGTTTGGCTTTTTAGAAGAGACTTAGAATTAATGTTTTCCGACTGAAAGGAAGGTCTTACCTTAATAGATTCTCATGGGGAAGTACTCTGCTCTTCTGAAAGCCTGCAGTGACTCAGAAAGAATCTGTTTGTGCGGATACGTGACATGCTCAGGGTCGAGTTTAGGCAGCTTCTTTTAGCTTACACTCCAAGATTACCTTTAGCGTATGAATCGAGCGCTGTGTTTGAAGGCACAGGCAGAGGTTAGGCATCTCTTTCAAGCCTGAGGAAGAACTTCACAGAAGTGCTTAAAATTCAGCCTTTCTGAAATGGGTACAGCTTGCAGCAGCCCAGGGCTGGCTGGCCTCTTAATTGGGTTGGACTTCACCTGCAGTGTGTCCTTTTTTATTTTTTTGTGGGTATTCAATAATCTTTCTCTAGGCTGTGATCTCTGAGACTACTGGCAGTGGAAGCAGGGGCCAAGGGCTATGTTTTGGAAGTGCATGCTTGTCACCTGACAATTTCAATTCATTCCAAGGCTTTCATTTGTTGTAAAAAGCATCTTCAGCACCTCAGTCAGTTGAGGGTTGTTTGGAAGAATCCATATTTTTGGCCAGCATGGTTGTGATTCTATTTCTGTCCCAACAGTCATTATTGGGGGAGGGAAGCACGGAGCTTAGTGGGCTTGTTTAGCTTAAAAGAGCATCTTAAGGTTTGACTTAAACAGTAGCCCTCTTTGTAAATGAAGGAGAGATATCGTACTATACCTTCTGCTGTCTCAATTAGGACAATATTCCTGCCTCTGGTAGATGAATCACCTTCTGCTGCTGTTCAGGACTGATTCTATGATTCTATGGAAGTGGTGGAATCACTGTCTCTGGAGGTGTTCTAATAACAAGTAGGTGTAGCACTTCAGGGCATGGTCTAGTGGCTAGTTGGGTAGAAGGTTGGACTTGATGATCTTACAGGTCTTTTTCCAACCTTTATGATTCTAAGACAATCCAGGAGTATTGCAGCTATTCCATATTATTTGCAACTACAATTTTTGCAGCAGAGGAGCTACCAGACCAGCCGGACACTGCACAGAGTCTTCCTGCCACGCTGCAGCTGCTTCCTAGGAAATCACAGAGGGGTGTGAAGCAGCTCAGAGGCGTGCAGGATATGTTGCACACGCACACTATAGGTAAGCCTTGGAGTTTCAAAGCGTGTAGAAGTTTTCTTACTTGCACAGAAAAAGTAGTCTCTGCCTTGTGTTGGATAAAGCATTTACAATGTGTAGCGAATAACAATAGAGGGACCCACTGGGAGTTTCTTCCCTTTATCCCAGAGGTCGTCACACTTCAGTAACAAGTGAACAAGTAAAATGAACTTGATTCTCCATTCGATTCTCTGGAGAGAAGGATAAATCTTTCATTAGCAGAAACGAGCGTTCTAATTGTTTGCTTAAATATTCTTTTCCTGAACATTTTGTCTTACGACTGGCATAGAAGTCATTTAGGCAACGTTATAAAATTCAGATTTAAATTGAAATGAGCCTTGAAATTCGGGAACAGATAGGCAACTCTGACATTCATCTTTCCCTCAGAATGCCAAATTGCGCTTTCTACTAGCTGTTGCTGTATCCCTCAGAGTTTAATCCTTTCCAACCTCGGCAGTTTCCAAAGCTGCCGTTTCTCTGGTAAGTCTTTTAAAGGGATTGCTTGTTGGAATGACATCCTCACTAATGGCTTCCTGTGTTAACTCCCGATCACGCTGCTGCCGAGATGAACTGTCTCAGCCTTTTCTTTAGGTACTGTGCCCGTTTAGACTTCTACAACAAATTCTTCTCTTCCTGTACAAACTGGTGAAAATTGCTGCGTTGCGTGGGAAAACCTGGAACTGGCGAGTGCAGCATATCGTGAGGGCGTCTTGTCATGGTACCTGAGCATCTAAGCATTGCGTGAGTGTTTGAGGACAGGTTTTGAACATTTGAGCTAGGTTCCTCTAAAGAGGCCCTGCTAGCCATTTGATTCGCAGCAAGATCATGAAAAGCAGGGCTGGAGATGTGTACAAATGTAGTGGCTCCTCATACAACATCTTTCGTTGCCTGGCTCGAGTGTATCTTGCTTCTTTTCCATATGGCATATCTGGGTATCATCATGCTCTTTCCTGTGCTTATTTCCTTGTCTGCATAACCCATCGTACCTTTGGGGCTTTGGTTTAAGTGTTCTTGTCTGAAGCTTGAATATGAGCAATTGCGACACTATGTTTAATATCCGTCGTCTCTTGTAGTGGAGTTTGCTTTGAGGGCAGTTTAGGTAATGAATCAGATCACCATTTCCAGAACCTAGCACAAGAAAGCTTCCATTGGCTTAGGCTAGTCAAGCAAAATGTAGTTTTGGGCCAAAATTAGGTTTGGCTGATAATTTGGCCAACTCAAGTCCTCAGCTGCATATTGTAATGCATATGGAAGCGGCCTGGACTTTCCCTAGAGACAACCTGACTACTCTGAAACTTGTTTGATTCTTTTTGTACCTTCAAGCTATTGTTTCATAAACACACACTTAAAATCTTGGGGAGGATGTTCCTTTTGTCTACCTATCTTAATGTCTCAAGCCCTTAACTCCATGACCTTGACCTCCTGGAGCGTGTGGTCCCTGGAAGTCTTGGCCATGCTGCCCTTTCCCTCCGTCACCACTTGGACTCATGCAAGAACCAGAGCTGACATAGAATTGCAGGAAGAACAAATACTGTGTACAGTGAGGATCTTGAATCAGGAGAGATCTGCTCAGCAGATGAGGTAGTACTTCTGGCTTTGGTAGATACATCCAACACTCATCGTACAAATCGGGTTCCTGGTGCTCATGTGAGAAGTTTCAGATCTTCTGAGATGTTGGAGGTGTTGTAAAACATACTGGGCGTTGGCCTACACACTCTAGTGTATATAGAGGCATACGTATTACATAGTCAATGAGAAAAGGTGGATTAAGAGTCCAAACAATACATCATTCTTTTTTTTTTCTTCTTCCATGCATAAAGAATTAATTCTTCCCAAAGCTGTGGGTTGTTGCTGTTATTTCTTCGTTGCGTTTTGTAACATTAGTAAATCTTGCGTATGTGGACTGAATATGTTGTTTCTCCAACAGTCTGATAGAAGGCAATCTTTGAATTGCACAAACCCCATCTATCCCTTATTCCTGGGAGAAATCTCTGTAGCTCTTTAAAACCATAAAGGTCAAAGTTTCAAAAGAGTTCCAGAGAAATCTGCTTTGCTTCCCCCTCCCATCAGAGCCCTTTTCTCAACTGATTAAGATCTCTAATGTTTTATGTCTCCTCCTTCTCTCCTTAGGATGAGACAAGTTATTTAGGGCAGAGGTTTTATGGGCTGCTGTGTCAAAAGCTTTAGACAAGTCAGTAAAAAATGTCCCCAGTGTGTAAAGACCATTATCCATAAACCCGGCAAATGTCATCTGTAACTTCAAGTCATAGGGAATCTGTCGAATACAAAGGTTAAAAACCCAGTTGGCGGTTCCCATCAAGACTGCTGTTCCCTTCATCTGTTCAGCAGAGGGAGATATAGATCTTTAGTGAAATGCTGGTGTTGAAATACATTTTTTTTAAAGTACATTTGGTGTTAGTGAGAGATGAAAATCACTGGCTGAAGCAGGTTATAGTCTTCTCCGCAGGGTATAGTCTTCTCTGCAGAGCTCTGTCAAAATATTTCAGGTGCTAACCTAAAATCCGCTGCTGTCACGTCCCTGAGCCTTGCCTTGGTAGAAGAAAGGGTAGAAGTTGTTTGTTGTGCTGTTTGTTTTACCAGAGATTAAACTGAGGCTACCAGATGTGTTCAGTCTAACCTCAGCTCTCTTGAATTCAGAGTTTTCATGGAGTGGATCTTTCTCATGTCGCTTCCTTTGTCATGCAGTCTCCTAAACAGAATACTGTTAGGCATTGTCCTTCTTCTCAAAGCCGTGCGCTTCCTTCGTCTAAATGAAAACTCAAACTGGATTTGTGCTGGATTCCCTCAGTACGATTTTCAGAGGCTGTTGCCTATCATCTGGATTGCAGTGTAGGAAAATAAGCTTGAGTTGTCATCCTCGAATACTCATGTGCCGCCTTCTGCTTAAGAAACTTCCTTTCATCTCCTCGCTAACATCACAGGCTCTGAGACTTCCTCACTTAAAAGGTATTGGTGTTTTGGGGTTTTATTTAAGATTTTGCCACTAGCAAAATAAATCATACGGTCCTTGCTTAATCTTAGGTAGTATTCAGAGCATGCTGCAAGGGAGGAGCACGTGGGGGGAGACTTTGACCTGCAGGGAAGATACCTGTTGAATGCTTTCCCAAAGTTCAGACCCTTTTTGGGTGGCTGTTGTATGTTTGACAGCTGTGAAGCCAGGGAGTGCAGGAGCTCCCTGGGAGTCTGGGCCGACGGTGTGTGAGACCACTTGTCTAGACAGAACTCCAAGAGCAAACATGAATGAAGTGCCGCATCCCAAATCATCTCAGGCACACACGTGAAATACAAAATCAGGGCATCGTTCCAGTTCGCTGCTGTGGACCAGAGTGTTGCTTCTGGATGAGATTGCTGCAATTCCCCCAGGGCACCAGAATATAGTTATTCAGAGGAAAACTGTTCCTTTACTGCGGAGGAAACTCGAGGTAAAAAGAGAAGGAAAAAAAAATGCATCAAATAGGTAATTTGATCTTAGTTATAGAAACAAAGTACTTGCAATTTCTGCTGGAGCAGAAAATTGTGAATACAAAGCCATATCCAGCAAACATTTTTAATGTGGCTGTAACACTGGCTGTTAGGATAACATTTTCTTAGGGGTTTTTTTAAGTTATTTTATTTTGAAGGGAAAATATAGACAGGAAAAATAAAAAAATCCCCATTAGCTTCACCTTCGTGGCAGTGTTCTACAGGGAGATGTTGGGATGAAATGGATTTATTTCTGCTGGCTCCTCCTCATGTGATTTGTCATGCTGCAAGTGGAAAACAGCACACTGCATTCTCCAGCAAAACGCTCCGAATGATTTTGTCTATCAAAGGTTCTTTGCTTCAGGCTGTATCGAATCCATTTTTAATCTCCTTCCTTACAGTAAGGGAAATAGTTTGTAAAGAGGGCACTGATGTCAACTCGCTGCTGTCGATATTATCTAACTTCTTCAGAAAATTCTGGTGTTCGTTTTTGGTGCAGGGCTTTGTTCGCTAGAATTCAAGTCCGCTTTGTTTCCCATCCCGAATGCATTGTCAGCTTTTCTCTTTTCCCGAAGCATCTATTCCCTTTAGGTACCAGAAACTATCATACAGTCTTCTCTCCTTAAAATGCCACGCAATAGGCCAAAGCCTGCGCTGATCATATCCCATGCAGATATTACTCTGAAGTGAAATAAATCTTTTTATAGTGTTCTGTTAGCTGGAAGGCTTCCTCACCATTCTTTGTCAAATGCCTAAATGCCACCCTGCATTTCCCTTGCTATAATAAAGACCCTTTTTATCCTCTGTACGCTCTCTTCTGCTCTGGAAGACACCCAGGATTAAAAGTAGTTGTATTTTGTGGTCCCTGCAAGAAAGTTCACCTATTTTGAGTTGAATTATTCCCAAAGGTGGAGGGTTCAGCTATCCTATACGTCCCCAGTCTACTCTCCAGAGCAAAACACACATATGGGTGTTCAAACTCCTGCCTACCTTTCTACTGTAGGGCAGGCTCAATCTCCATCCTAAAGGCTTTGAACAAAAACATAATCTCTTAAGTGCTGGGCCTTGGTGTTACAAGCTTGGCAACAGTTAAACTTTAGCAGTTCTTAGTTGTTCTTTTTGAATTAGTAAGGAGAAAAAATAAACGGATGAAGGAGAGCTAAGGTTGCGCGGCAGCGCTTCGTGCCACCCCCATCAAATGGGTGTAGGTAGACAAACCCTGGAAAGATCTGAGAAACCAGAAACTCATGCAGCAAAACAGTCTAAACACCCATGTTGTCATCTTGAGGGGTGGGCTAACACTTTTCCTTTCTTACATCAACAGCAAATAGCTTAAGCAAATTTTGGATTAAAAAAAAATATCTCCCTAATCCCTTGATCTAAGAGCGCTTCTCAAGGCAACTAAGATGAACGGTGAGTTTACAGAAGCTGTCTCTGGAAATGCCCAGACCTTGACTGCCAAGGGCCCTTGAACACTATTATTTAACTTGAAAGTTGAATCCAGCTTTGCAGTTGTCTCTGTCTTGAGTGGGAAGTTGCAGTGGCAGGATTCCAGAGGTCCCTTCCAACCTACGTTATTCTGTGACTTTCAGAGTCCTTGAGCAAAAATGGATTTCAAAGAGAAACTGCACTCTGTGTAGGATTAAGTTTGTTTGGGCTTCCTCGTAATTAAATGCTGAATTGTCTTCTGACCAGCCTTTGATGATATGGCTGCTGTTGGGGGAGGCTCTGTTTCCTGGTGAGGAGTTACGTGAAAGATCCACTGGAGCGGTTCCGCTTCCTTATTAATAGCTTTTTATTAGTATGCAGCTTGTTAGGTGGCTTCAAGGTCAAGAGAGTGCTGAAGCTTTTGTAGGTCTACTCTCAAGTTCAAGGAAGGTGGGGTTTTTGTATTTTATTTTTAAACCGCTTCATCTTCAAGGTTTGGGTTCCAGTAGCCCCTGGCGGATTTCTCTTGGGTTTTGGAGAAAGAGCAGCACTTGTTTACATGGCCCTTGTTCAGGTTTCTGTGCGGACTGAGGCATCTAAGGTGCCAAGTCATCTCCAGTGTACTGCAGTACAGTACGTACCATAGTACTACTGTTGATCTGAGTTTATTTTTAAATCAGGGTGTTGTCCCTTTTTATCCCCTTCCTCTTTCTCCTCGCAAACAGAGGAGAAGTTTTTAAGGGTGAAAACTGAAGTTGCATGTGAGCCTCCCGGTTCTGTTTCCATTTTTAGTCTAGCCAAAGGCTTTGCCTCTGAGGATGCAAGCTGCCTTTTTATAGCAAGAAGTCACACCGAGCCTGGCTGAAAAAAAGGGACTTTTGGTTAACCCATCTCGATGCTAAAGTTCTGTTCATCTACGGCCTGTTAATCTACGTTCAACAAAAAATCCTGAAGGTGACTTGCCCTCTCCTGCGTGGTGTGCTCTTTGGAGGAAAGACGTGCTCTTTCCTTTCACCCAGAGACACTTGAAACACAAGCCTTGGTTTGAACCACGGGCCTTTGGACACTTGAAGGCATAAGGGTGTGATTATATTTTCCTGCTGAACGAATTGCCTAGATGCAATTCTAGGTAGCTCTAAAGGCTTCGTTCTGACCGCTCTGTGTACTGAGTAAACTTAGATCCAGCAGCGTGGGCAGCGGGGTCAAGGTTTGGGGGATCCTGCCCCTCTGCTCCAGGCCTCTGGGGAGCCCCCCCTGCAGGGCTGGGCCCAGCTCTGGAGGCCTCAGCCCAGCAGAGACAGGGACCTGGTGGAGCGGGGCCAGAGGAGGCCCCAGCAATGCTGGGAGGGCTGGAACCCCTCTGCTGGGAGGCCAGGCTGGGAGAGCTGGGGGGGTTCAGCCTGGAGAAGAGAAGGCTCCGCGCAGACCTTCTGGGGGCCTTGCAGGGCTTCAAGGGGCCTGGCAGAAAGATGGGGACAGACTTTGGAGCAGGGCCTGTGGGGACAGGACAAGGAGAGATGGGTTGGAACTAAAAGAGGGAGATTTAGACTGGAGAGAAGGAAGAAATTGTTGACGCTGAGGGTGGTGAGAGCCTGGCCCAGGCTGCCCTGAGAGGTGGTCGCTGCCCCATCCCTGTCCCCATTGCAGGGGAGGTTGTTGGGGGCTCTGAGTAACCTGCTCTGGTTGCAGATGGCCCTGCTCCCTGCAGGGGGTTGGACTAGATGCCCTTGAAAGCTCCTTTCCAACCCAAACCAGTCTGTGATTCTGTGTTTAAATACAAAGAATTGGGTTTCAGCGAACTCCTCCGTTATGTATTGAGCAGCGGGTGCTTTCTTCAGGAACTCTGAAACTTTTTTTTTAACTAATGAAAGTAAGAATGGAAACAAATGCCACAAAATGATGCCTCATCTTTTTTTCTATCTAAAGGCGTTTCGTGGGCTTTTTTGTGCCCTTTTATTTTGTTGCCCTTTTTAGTTTCTTCAGGGTAACCTAACTGGAGGCAAGCAGGGGTATCTTGTACCACATTTGCTCTGACTCAGTTTAAATCTTGTTGGACAAGTAATTTAAATACACTCCTCAGACTACTAGTGTCTCTTGGTCCTGACATACGGAGTTTCACTGGTGGAATCAGGCAGCCTTGATCCAAGCTTGAAGTTTATCTGGAGGAGAACAAGTAGATGAAGCTCAAGGTGATCATCAGCTGAGGATGTGAGTTACTAGATGCAGCAAATCAGAGCATCACGGTCAAAGAAGCACAAGAGAAACCCACTTAAAGGTTACACCATAGCCTGGGCTTCTAATTCGGTAGAACAGCTGTAGCAGGAGGCAGAATGCAGCCAGAGCATTAATATAGGAAATTAATTTCACACCGAAGTGTGGTATTGATGATGTTTTATTTTAAGAAACACAGAAAGGTTCAAAACGTACTTTGATAGCAGAAGGCTTGTAGCAGACCACTTAATTATTATCTAGCTCCCCGCCCTGCAACTTTGTTTTCCATACAGGCGTCTTCTTGCCTGTAACATCAATCTGACATGTAGCAGTGAGTACCATTTACATTCCCAAGTCTATAAGCGCTGAAAAATCAGAGAGCGATGTAAATTACTTAGTTTTTGAATAGATTGATCATCTAAATATTGAGCAGTCGAGAAATACGCGTTTCTAAGTGATGGAAATGAGAAAAATGGTCATCGATTCCCTAGCAATTCAGTTTTCCAGAGGAGAGCCACAGAACCTTTGTATGCAGCTCTTGGGGCTTTCTAGTCGTTACATCCATTGAATATAAAACTGTTGCATTGCAGGTGAATTTTTTGTTTCGCAGTCCTTGGCTTGATATCCCTTTGAGTAAGTGGTTCTTGGTCACGAAAAGCCTTGTGGGGGGTGTCTGCAGCTTAGCTCATGCTGTAGACTGGTTAATGTTTGTGGTGAAGGTGGGTGAATCATATGACCTGGCAGGTGAATATTCCTGAGAATTGCTGGGTACCTGGAGAGTTAAATTGCTTGGCTGCTTGGTTTGTTGCATCTTCTGGAGCTGCTGCTCGTTCAGGACACGAGGAGTTTTGCAGTAGGTGACTTTGAACCTAAAGCTTACGAGTAACAGCTGCTTTGTGAATTTTATTCACAAATCTAAGTGTGAGGAAAAGACTTTTTAGCAAAACCAGACTTCGCTGGCTCCATTAGCAATTCCCAGTTTGTTTGGGGGTTTTTTAGAAGGTTTTAACCTGATTTCCTAAGATTGTGTAACCACATCATCAGTTTGTTTGCTATGTGCCCCCCCCTGCAACCGAGTGAAGTGTGAGGACAGAGATAGAGAAGGTGCTGATCATTTCTCTTTGTCCATCACAAAACCACCCTTCCCTTTCATCGTATTCCTGCTGGCTAGACTATGGTGAATTTATGAGCTGCTGAGCAGTGAGGGATGCCATCCTTTGCTGTCATGGGTTATATGTACTAAAGAGGTGGTGAGATCTTCTGGAAGTTTGGATAAGTCTGAATTCTTGATTAGTTGTCACTAGATGGCTCAGAGGTGAAAGCAGCAGCGTCTTCAGGGAAGTAAACGGTTCTTGAGGACCGATGAAAAATTCAGGCTTGTGGTCAGAGACCTCTCAGCAGCAGTGGCAGAGCTCAGCTGCCCTTTTTACCTTCCGAGATCACTTAAAATAAATATATATATATATATATAAAATAAAATACAACCTGCCAGCAAACATTTGAATTCAGAAGGCTCAGCAGCAGAGTTCTGTCATGCTCAGCTTGTGTGGCGACGTTGAACTAGATGAGAATTGTTTCAGAGCGTTTAATTTGTTATGGTATATATGCATGTTCTTGCCCATTATCTCATATATATTTCAATTAAGCCTTCAATGCGGGAGAAAAAGCAAAACAGTGAGCTGTTGCTGCCCAAGGCTTCGGCATCAGGCTTTTAAATGTGGAAATGTCAGTTCCAAATTGAAATTGTTCTAAGTGAATTTTCTGGGCAGGGTAGAAAATGTAGAGCTGGAAAAACCAGAAGCCAAGGATGGTACTAATGCTCGTGTTTGAGAAGCAAAACAAGAAGCAACACCCCCCCCTCTACCCCCTCCACGCATCGCTGGGTAGCGGCGGGGTGCGCTCCGTGATCTCCCCGGGGTGCCGAGGGCAGGAGCCAGCGGTGAGACACTGGAGGTACTTAGGGGCTCTTGCAGAGTTTAGGAATTCTTTGATTCCCCTCAGTGCCTGCTCTTTTTTTATTACGTTCAGCTGCCTCCTAGGACTAACTCATTTTCCGAGCGTTCCAGAGCGGAACCACTGTGAGTTGTCGACCTGCTGGCCTGCCCGAGATGCTGCCCAGCGTGGACCATTTCAGCTCTTCAAACTCCACAAGGCGAGGCTGCTGCCAGGGTACCTGGGAGTTGTATTTTCCTCATTTAGCGTCATTTTGGGGCTCTCTGCTTCCTCAGCAGATGGCGGTTTTATCATGTTTTCGGGAAGTCCCTATGGCCTACAAGAGAGACTCTCTCTTTAATGGTAAAACATGACCACCTGTTCTGGTTTTAATGA
>WEIS01020529.1:658-11302 GCA_013389965.1 Todus mexicanus | reverse complement strand
ACTTGATGCTCTTAAAGGTGTCTTCCAAACAAAATGATTCTATGACTGAAAAAAGCCAGTTGCAACATCATCTTGTTGTAAAGCTAATGAAAATACCCAAATGATAGGAACGCACTCAGATTTTGGTTGGTAAGTGTTGGCCGTTCAGAGGGTTAAGATTTCAGGGGTGGAAGAAGCAGGAGTGTTGGGAAGAACGCTTGGGGACACAGCGCTTCCCAGCATTTCAGCATTAGCCGTAGTGGGTGAAATAGCTGCTGGGTTTCAACACACGGTAAATCGACAGTTTGGTGTAAGTGGTGGTAAAAACATGATGTGGCTGCTTAGAGCATATACTTTTAGGAGGGAGAGCCAGACGCCTCTGAACCCATCATCTGATGCAGAGAAGCAGTTGGAGGGGAAGGCAGCTTGCCTGCTTGCCTCATTTTACTCAAGGCATTTTTGACAGCCCCCTCGTCCTGCCACGGTCACCAATTAGCCCGTTAGTACCGGGGAGAAGCTCCCCTCCCTGATTGCTGTAGCCTGATCGATGTAAATCCAGTTATCTCTCCAACCACATGGAATTTGGAGACAGCCGGCTGGTGTTTGTACGCCTGAGAGCCCTGCTTTGAAACGCTGCGCAAATACAAAAATAACCCGAACTGTTGCCATTTAAATTCATTTCTAAGTAATCCGTGTGATAAACTTCCACTAGTGGGGTGTTATTTCAGTGGGAGGAGGGTCGAAGCGGGGTTCAGCTGATGTCTGGGTGCTGTAAGTTGGTTGGTGAGGAAAGAGTCCGGCTCGGTTTCTTCGCGTATCTGTGGCCTTTCCTCCTTGCACTTCCAGAGTAGCAGGGGATAATTAAATGAAGTTCAGCGTTAAAGGCTGGAAGTTGGAAAGGGAGAAGCTTTTTAACCTTGTTGAGTTGGAAAGAGAGCTCTGGGGGTGTTTGAGGCTTGGGGCTTGTGGAGTTTTCCAGTCTTAATTTTTTTTTTCTATCTCCTTAGGAATTGGCATTTAGCTGTGCAGCAAATAAAATGTATCGCTAATTCTGTTGCGATCCCTTTTATCTGTCTGTGGCACTGCGGCACATCTGTGAATTAAATCTTAAGAAGAACTGGAATTTAGGCTGTTTTCTCATTAGCAGAAATGATAATTCTCTCTCAATTGGTAATAAAATCAAAGGAGAGAAGCAAAAAAAACCCAAAACTGAGGAAGTATAGAGGTTACCCATTGAGAGTATAAGCATGAGAAATTTAATCCCTATCTTCCGCGGTCCAATTTAAGTAGCACAAACAGACTTGAGTTTTTCGCCTTGCTTTCTCGCAACAGTTTTCCACGAGGGGACAGCTTGAAGAAGAAGAAGGGGGTGCAGGGAATTAGAAATGGCAATTGGAGTGGCCAGGCAGGGAGCCAGGCTGGTAGGCAGGAGAGGAGAGAGGCCTTTTAGCTGCTGGTTTCCTTGCAGGCCGGACGGGGTTTGCGGGGGACACAGGTACGTGCACACGCAAGCGGACACGTCTTCTTCCCTTGCTGAGTCTTTAAGAGGCTGCTTCAGCTCTTCCGGATTGAGATTTGGAGCTGTTTTAAGAAGCGTGCTTCAAGATTCCTTTGCTGTAACGCAGACTGTTTATTCTAGACGAGGCATTTCAGTGGGATGTGGAAGCTGCAGGCAAGGTTTTTCCTGTGAGCTGGCTGTTAGAGGTCCTGAGCATCTTCCGCAGCTTGATGAAACGTTGCCCCTTCTCTTTTCTCACCTCCAGATCACTGTGTTCACTACTACGATCTTCGCAACACTAAGCAGCCGATCATGGTGTTCAAAGGGCATCGCAAGGCAGTCTCCTACGCAAAATTTGTGAGCGGGGAAGAAATCGTCTCTGCGTAAGTATCACCTTTTTATGTAAGCGAAAAAACTTTCATAGCCCTTGCTTCCCAGTGCTCTTCGGGGCCGGTGCGCGAGTTCACCGGCGTGGGTGGATGCGCTCACCAGCTGCTGTTCTTTTGGCAAGCAGATTGTTGCGATCTTATTTTTGATTTTTTTTTTCCTAAGACGAAAATAGAAATTCATTCCTGGTGTCACTTGGCTCCGCTCTGTCTTGCGGCGCTAAAATGCTGAAGAGGAATATGAAGACAATCGAATGCAGCCCTTGACCCTTCAGGAAGCTGTGGGTGAACTCTCCTTTTTCAAAGGGCTGTGTGTGCTGAGGGGGGCTCCTGACCAGGGCTCTGCTGGGGAGAAGGCTGCTGGCAGAGCCCCGAGGATGCTAATCTGCAGTGAAAAGCAGCTGATGAGTGACAAGAGATCAAATGGTCCTGCTATGTCTGAAGAGGAGGTTTAGCCACAGCCTGAAAGCAACTTGAGTAGGACAGACTGATCTGTTCTCTGGTAGTTTATTAATCTGCTCTGTGAAGGCCCTTTTTAGGGTTATACTTCAGCTGGGAAGGAAGCAAGGAGATGTTGTGCTTTTTGGTCCTAAAGGCATGCAGCTTTTCAGCCAGGGTAGGCCAGAAGGTCTCTTTGAGACCCTGAAGAATAACATTCTACAATTCTCTTCAGTTCCATAGCCAGATGTGGCTGCCCCAAAGGCAGAGGTGGCTTCCTCCTCAGTTCTGGGTAGGTTTTCAATCGCATGGGAATGGGCACGTATGTCAGATCACATAGCAAAAGCTTTGAACGACTGGCTACAAGTCCCTTCAATCAACCAGAAGTGAGCCCCACTTAGGCAGTGGGGAAAATGTGAGCAGCCTTCTGGGGCTGCAGGGGAAGCTTTGATCTCAACACGCTCACGTTTAACACCCGAGGGCGGCAGGGATGGATCTCAGGGGTAACTCTAGTCCCAGAAGTTACGCCTGCTTCCTTGTTTTGAAATGATGATTATCCAGCTTCGCTCTGTCCCATGTTCTTACACAGCTTGCTCCAGAAGCCTGGAGCCAAAGCAGAGCATCTTGAGGTGTATTTAGGCTGCTGGTGAGTTACTCAAGAGCTGAGCTGCGTGATGGAAGATTCCCTGGTGGCTTTGCGTACTGTTTATATTAAATCAGCTCCTCTCTTCTTACTTCCATTAACATTATAATGCTATAAGGGTGCAAATTCATACCTAGAACACAGAGAAAATTAAATTTAATGCTTGGAACCAAATCTGGGTAAATGTCTTAATAGAAGCAGGAGGAGGCTGGGAATATTTTACAGCTGTGATTAAGTGGAGCATCATCTCTGGGATGTTTCAGGACAGAATGACCCTGTCCTGCTTCAACCGACCATCTGAGAAAGCTTCTCCTAGGAGGAATATCGATAAAGCTGTCAGATCTGGACAGGCAACAACTGGGTGAGGGGACAAACTGGAGGGTTCACCTAGCTTTTTGCGCATGCACAGAAAGAAATGTGAGAGCGAGCAGATTGTTCTTCATGTCTTTCTTCTACAAATCGAGGAGAGAAGACAGCAGAAGCGGTTCCCCCAAAATCATGCACTGATTTCTTTCTTAAAAGAATTATCCGTATATTCAGATTCTCTAGGTTTCTAGCTAAAGCTGTTTTACAGATTGCGCTGATTTACTTTGCCTTGTAGAGTCAGGCTTTGACCTCAAGGGTGTTCCAAACTGCCTGGTGTTTAGCACAACACATTGATTGCAGCGCTGATTTACGGAGAGGAAGGTTGAACAGGGCGGCATATCCATGATATTTTATTTTTTAGTGGAGAGAGTATGAAACCAGGAGACCAATGTAACACCAGTGGGATGGTTGGCCTTCTCCTCTCCTCATGGTCCAGTGGTCGCTATTTTCCTTTTTTTATGGCGTGCGTACCCTGAGCAGTGCAAACATGGGTGGGAATTCATTAACAGTGGAAGCATTCCATTAGTAATACCCTGTAAGTGTTTTTATTTTAATGAAGAGCTCTGGAATGCACACTACTAAAATATAGAGGTTAAGTGCCTATATATATAGGAGGTCTCAGTGGGTTAGCTAATAGCAGAAGTCGTCACAGGAATCTGACAGCTTGTAGACCAGGGATTAGTCTCTTGCTGCTTTACCCTGTCGTCAGAAAAGCTGAGTTTCCTGGCAACTCTGAAGCTTTTAAAAGCAGTGTTTTAATGATATGGCTGCCCTAAAAGCACAGGAGGCACCTCACAGTATCGCCTACGTTGGAAAAGACCTAAAAGATCATCCAGTACGACCTTTAATCTTTATCACCCCTAAGACATCTCCCTAAGCACCTCATCTCTACACCCTTTAAACACTTCAAGGGATGGTGACTCAACTCCCTCCCTGGGCAGCCTGTGCCAATGCTGGGCAACTCTTGCAGAGAAAAAGTTCTTTCTAATGTCCAGCCTAAACCTCCCCTGGTGGAGCTTCAGGCCATTCCCTCTTGTCCTGTCATTATTGACTTGTGAGAAGAGACCAGCACCTGCCTCTCTACAGCATCCTTTCAGATCACTGTAGAGAGCAATATGGTCTCCCCTCAGTCTTCTTGAGACTAAATAGCCCCAGTTCCTCAGCTGTTCTTCCTAGGGCCTGTTCTCCAGGCCTTTCCCCAGCCCAGTTGCTCCTCTGCGCCCACTTCAGCACTTCAACATCCTTCTTGTACTGAGGTGCCCGAAACTGAACCCAGCACTCGAGGTGGGGTCTCACCAATGCCGAGTACAGGGGAATGATCACTTCCCTAGACCTGCTTGCAACACTATTTCTAATTCAAGCCCAGNGTTGTTCTGCATGTGACGTGTCATGGCAGCCAAGATGATTTTTTCCCTGACCTTCCCTGGTATTGAGGTCAGCCTGACAGGTCTGTAGTTTCCCGGATCCTCCTTCCGGCCTTTCTTGTAGATGCATGGCACATTTGCCACCCTCTAGTCAATTGGGACTTCCCCAGTTTACCAAGAATTCTGGTAAATGATGGAAAGAGGCTTGCTGAGCTCATCTGCCAGCTCCTTCAGTACTCTTGGGTGCAACCCAGCCAACCCCATAGACTTGTGTATGTTTTAAGTGTTGCAGCAGGCCTGTGACCATTTCCTCCTTGATTCAGAAGCTTTCATCCTCCCTGTCTTCTAGCTCAGAGGACTGGGTGTCTAGCGGACAACTAGTTCTACCCGTGAAGACTGAGGCAAAAAAGGCATTGAGCACCTCAGCCTTTTCCTCATCCCTTGTCACTAAGTTTCTCCCTGCATCTGATAAAGGATGGAGGTTTTCCCTAGTCCTTCTTTTGTTATTGATGTATTTATAGAGTTGGGGTTTTTTGCCCTTAACAGATTTGGCCAGGTTAAGTTTTAATTGGGCTAACTTCCCTGGAAACGTGGGCTGAAAAAGCCGTAGTCTGTACCTTGATGAGCTGTGTGATGGGAAGGACTAGAGAAGAGGGAGAGCAAGCATCCAAGGTGGGGATGGACATGGAGCAAGCGTCAGGCAGAGCAGCTGAATACTCTAGTTTGGGTTCCCCTGGTCAAGAACTGGGATGAGGAATGTGCTCCTGCTTCAGCCATGGTATTACAGATCAAGTTCATCCCTTCCTTCAGATCAGACCTCATCCCATTATTACAAATGACTGACAAATCTTGCTGCAGCTGCCTTATCGCTCCTTTGTCATTCCAGCTGTCATTGAGGACTGAGATAAGGGTTTGGCGGTGTAGCACAAGGTGCATCTCTCCTCTTTTGTGCTGTATTTTTATGTGTATATGACATTGGTGCAAGGCTAATGTCTTACGGCATTGGTAATATTTGATGGATATTGAGTGAGGATGGTTTTTTTTCCTTTCAACTCTAAATATGCAGAAAGCAGCAAGGTTGGGTGACATGACCTGCATGAGGAGAGCATTGCCTGCCTACCCTCCCTCCCACCTGGGAGCCTGAGGGGTCCTGCTCCCAATCTCGTTCAAATTTAAGATCAGAACAGCACAACCTCTTTCCCCAAGGGTGGCTTCACGGGTCTCTGGCCCCACCACATTAGTAATCGTTCCCGTACTGTGGAGCATGTTGCTGAAAGCCAGCGAGTTGCAGGATATCAGAGCCTGGTGATCACTGGAGGATAACACCTGTGAAATGAGAGAGGCTCATGTCCCCTCAGGTTTGGGGAAAGAAATTAATCCTCTATCTCCTGGAAACCTGGGATCTTCCTATTTCAGCTGAGTTCTGCCAGGCAGACCTCCGCCTCTGTTCTTTTGCCAAAGGGAAAATGTTTGCTCATGGTAAATAGGAAAACATTTTGAAGGCAGGTGTGTTTGCGTGTGGGGGAACAACAGAAAACATCCATTTGGATTTAATCCCCGCAGACTTTGTATTATTTTAATAGTAATATTTAGCTTGGCTGCCAAGGTGAGAAAAGTGCAAGTGTGAGATCTGTATCCATGCTAGCTGAATTACACATGAGAAAAACACATCAATTTAATGTTAATAGTGACTCTGAGCCCCTTTGGTTTTTATATATGCCTGGTTAGTACTGGGCAGGAGGAGAGCAACGTGCTTCCAGGGCAGCTGGAGAGGGAGGAGACTCGAGTCCTGTAATGTCGTGAATGGGAGTTGCAGCCAGCACAGAGAAAGGAACGGGTTTTGTCTGTGCTTTAGAGGTTTAAAAAATATAAAATAAATCAGTGTGTTCTGGATCTCTGAGGATCTGGAGGAGGCACTGATGGCTCAAAGGCTGTGCAGTTCAGTGGAGGACTCCGCAACTGTTAGGAGAAAGGCAGAGTGATTCTTCAGGGAATTTTTTATTATTATTATCCTTCAAACATATAATACATTTTGACAGACTTCCAAAATAGCTCGATACCTTTCCAAGCTCAAGCTGAGTTGCATGTGATTGGAAGTGGGATAAATCTCCTGGAGTGCACCGAGACTTCCTACGTTTCCACTGCGAGTAGGGTGTTAAGGAGCGAGGCTGCAAGCAAGAAGTTCCTGCCGGGTGGCAGCAGGGTAACTTCAGATGTTGTTTTTCAGGTCAACAGACAGTCAGCTGAAGCTGTGGAACGTAGGGAAGCCTCACTGCTTGCGCTCCTTCAAGGGTCACATCAACGAGAAGAATTTCGTAGGGCTTGCGTCCAACGGAGACTACATTGCCTGTGGTGAGTAGAGCAGCCATCCTGACAAACACTAATGGGGCTCCTCAGAGCTGGAGCCTCTCTGGTTGCAAAGCACACCAGCCGTTGTGCTGTGTAGCTGCGTGGGCTTTCGAATAGAGGATTATTCTGAACTTCCAGCCTCCTTCCCTTCCCAGGGACTGGTGTAAGGAACCCTGGCCTAAGGGGGTCCGCGGTTGGTTTCTTCTTCTGTCAGATGAGTTGTTTATATATGGTGATGCAGACTTGCTGTCACCAAAAATGAGCTCCTACCAGAGGTTTTGTTGATATGATTTATGTCTTTCAACCTTATCGGCTCCCACATCCTCTCTCATCTTTCTAAGGAAGGGCAGTAGCCTGGACTGCACAAGAGTCCTGTACTTGTCACTTAGTACGACATTCTGTGTGGTGAAGCAGTAACGTTCTCGTGAAGAGCTCCCTGGAAGACTGACTCATCCTCAGGCAGTTACCGCTTGGGCTATTTCTGTTCTTTCACTGCTTTAGTTGGCCTGTTGAACCTCCGTAAATCCACAGGTCTTGGTGGGAAAGCGGTGACAGGCTGCTGGGAGCAGGACAGCTGTGCCAGCACTGAAGGGAGGACCTCGGCTTGTGTATTTTCTGATCTCCGTACAGCTTGCAAGGCAGAAATTGGGATGGATTTCTAAATAAAGCCTGCACGCTGTCTACTCTCTCTTACTTAAACCTCCACAGACCAAACTGTCATACTCGATTATGGCAGGCAGAGCTGTGACAGTGCTACCTGCCTCAGTAACGCCGAGCGGGCTGGGAGCAGCCGTGTTTCACGTGGGAGGGTAGATGCTCTGCTCAAAGTGCTCTGCCCGAAGGAAGCGATGGGGGACGCTTGGGGATCCTGTCTAGTTTGCAAGTCTCTGCATACTGCAATTGTAATAAAACCTGGTCCTGTTATTAAGCATCGTGAAAGTTTGCCGCGGAGCGCTCCCAGTTGCCAAGGCACCACCGGAGTGATGATAACTACCAGGAGGAAATGTCTGGTCTTGTCTTACACAATGAAAGAGCTAAGAAGCCCTATTTCCATTCTTGCTACCAGAACCTAATCTTGTCTGTTTATTTTCTTATTTCTAGGAAGTGAAAATAATTCCCTTTACCTATACTATAAGGGCCTCTCAAAGACACTGCTGACGTTCAAGTTCGATACAGTCAAAAGCGTCCTGGACAAGGACCGGAAAGAAGATGACACGAACGAGTTTGTGAGCGCTGTATGCTGGAGGGCGCTACCAGATGGGGTAAGCTTTCTGCTCAGGCACCCAGCCGAGTGCGAAAGGAACGCCTAAAGCTTTCTTCTGAAATGGCATTGCAGAGGGTTTGGCTGCACTTGGTGTTTTCCCAGTTCTGGGTACCACAGATCGGTGTGAGAACGGGAAGATCTGCAGGGTATATGGAACGCTGGGGGATGCTGGGGAGAAGGGGGTGCTGTGCTCTTGATTCCTCCCCCTGGGCGTTTGAATTACTCTACTTGGCGTCCGTATTGTATTTCTGGCACTTGATGTTTTTTGTGGGTGCATCAGCAGGGGCTTTTTATGTTGCTCTAATGAAGGCACCTGCAGATATTCACTGTGGAGCCTGAGCTCAATGTTCCTGCATCTGCATGGGCTTGCTTGTTTGAGTTACAACCCCCGTGTTTAGATAAGGAGATACGTAAAGGAGGCGAACCCAGCCTGCAGTCACCTCGATGACTGTTCCAGCAACACTTAATTCGTGTCTGTAGCCTGGGTACTAATGCTGCAGGAAGACCCGACGCAGCTTTTGAGGGCGGCCTTTCGGCACAAGACTGTTCTGGAGAACAAAACGCTACTTTTAAATTCAGAGGGCTCTTGAAAACCTTGCATTATAAAAAACTTGAACAAGTAACTCTCCCGTATGTACAAGGGTTTGCAGATCAGATATTAATGGGCTTGTTGGGAAGAGGAGGAGAGGAGCTTATCCTACAGTTTTCCCAGTAGCCGGTGTGGAATATTGCTGAATTGATGTCCGGAGGTGTTGCATTCACAAAGACGGTGTTTTGGAAGGGTAACGTCTACCAATCTGCTTCCCTGTGAAGGAAGTGCTCCCACAACCATGATTCACAAATTCACTTCAGATAGATGCTTCTGAATTAAATGAAAAAGAAAACCCGGGTGTTTGAAACCGTGCTTTACATTTAGAAGTCAAAAGTGAGCTGTTGTGGTTTGAACGGTGAGACTCAGTTGTATAGGATCACCAGCTTCTTTCTGGCAGGGGACTTAGGAGGGTTTGGGATACACAGATGTCATGTCTCAGATGAAGAGTGGCTGTTGGAAGCTGTGTAATTCGGTTTTACCAGGTGAAAACATGCGTGTCCAGAAACGCCCTTCCCTGAACAGTCTTCACTGCTGTGTGTCTATAGTGGGGTTGTCCTGCCCGCTCATCTTCTGGGCAGCTTTTCTACAGTCAACAGACTAACAGTGATGTCTCACCCTGCTGTTACTTCTGTTGTAGTCTGCTCCTTATCAAGTCTTTTCTCTGATTAATGTGCCTTAGTCTGATAGACCTCCTGCTTAAGTGACTGAGGAACTTTTGAGCAGCCACCAAGGGCTGTCAAGCAATTCTTCATCACCACTATGAAAAATATTGTACGAAAATGTCATAGTTAAATCAGACCCATCAAGATCACACCAAATAATGCTCAGGCTTCACCCCATTAAGCAGCACTCAGAATCCATCGCTATTCTGATTTTTATTTCTTTTTCCATCATTCCTCTGCTTTTCCCCAGGATGTGTCTCAATGAGCCTGTTTCTCCTGTGGCAGCCACAGTACCAGGCTCTTGTTTGTAGAGAAAGCAGCAAAAAGCTACCTGTGGATTGAGAGCTGCTGGCTGAGTGGTTTGCCTCCGTGTTGTACCTGTGCCCATGGTGCACGCTGTCCTGCTCCGTGGACCGAGTGAGCAGCCTCACTTGCTTTTGCCGAGAGGCCTTAATGCTTCCTTGTACCGTATCGTCCTCCCGAGACGAGAAGTGCTCTTCACTGGTGCAGCCGCACATTTCTCTTCCCTCTCACACCGGCGCTGCGGTCCTCTCCGACCTAATTGAGGCTTTGCTCGTGTTCTTACGGAATTAAATTACTGCACAGCCAAAGGTCACTTGTGTCCACAAAGTTTTACTTAAACATTGAAACTCTTGTGTTCTCCATTTCGATAGCATTGCTGAAATTCGGCGTAAGATGATTTTATTTATTTTTTTTTTTTGAAATGAGCTTTATGTAGTTGGTGGATGGGAAGCTGTATGTGACCCAGCAATGTGCACTCACAGCCCAGGAGCCACTGGCCCCCTGGGCTGATCCCCAACAGCGTTTGGGGGATCCTACCCCTCTGCTGCCAGGGCTCTGGGGAGCCCCCCCTGCAGGGCTGGGCCCAGCTCTGGAGGCCTCAGCCCAGCAGAGACAGGGACCTGGTGGAGCGGGGCCAGAGGAGGCCCCAGCAATGCTGGGAGGGCTGGAACCCCTCTGCTGGGAGGCCAGGATGGGAGAGCTGGGGGGGTTCAGCCTGGAGAAGAGAAGGCTCCGCGCAGACCTTCTGGGGGCCTTGCAGGGCTTCAAGGGGCCTGGCAGAAAGATGGGGACAGACTTTG
>WEIS01020526.1:2281-16965 GCA_013389965.1 Todus mexicanus | reverse complement strand
GCAGATGGCCCTGCTCAGGGCAGCAGGGATGGAAAAGATGACCTTGAAATGTCCCTTTCCACCCAAACCATTCTATGATTCTGTGATTTATCTAGTCCAGGGCAGATCTAGGGAAGGATCCGTATCTAGACAAACCATCCAGCAATCACCAGCTAAGGTTTGCTCGCCTTCGAAGGAAAAGCTCTTTTTTCACAACAGATCCCTGGTTTCCCTCTGCTCACCTGCAAAAAGCCAGGTACAGAGAAAACACCTTCCCTAGAGAAGAGTTTGGTGCAAGGAACTTAGTGCTCCCTTCCCCCCTTGGTCATGTACACTTAGCAAACACACTTTTAGTTTCACTAATGTTGTTTGAAAGGAGCAGTAGTGGATGAATCATCTGATGCAAATGGAAGAGGTGAGGGAATACATGCATTTTCATTAGCCTAACTTTTCCTCCTGTACTATGTATTAAGCACGGAATTAACCCATTAATTCTATTGATTTCTATTAATATGTGCATTCCATCAGTGCTCGAATCCCCGTGGAGTCCTTTCCAGCCAGCTATAGGAACTGGCTTGTTTAATCAACACTGCGAAACTAATCGAGGCAACCATTTGGGTCATGAAGTGAAGAAGAAAATTGTTTCTAATTGAGAGTACGGGAGGAATTTGGGGAGGCAGGATATGATTATTGCTGCTGGAACAGGGCCAGGATGCCAACGATCATACTCTGATGATCTTGCCGAAAGTACCGTGGGAGTTGTTGTAAGCATGACTGCTGGAGGCAAGGGCAGATCATTTCACCGATCCCAGAATCCAGCCAGCATCACACCGGTGGGAAACTTGCACCCTAAAATGCACTGGGATCTTCTCAAACATCTCCTGTCTATCTTTCACTGGCATTCACCAACCTCTATGCCCTGTGCAGATCGGCTGTGCCGTTTCTGGCCATGCTCTTCCCAAGGTCTGTATTAACAGACCTTGTCTGGGAAGGAGTCCCTGATGGTAGTGATCTCTCCTACACAGTGGTGAGAGAATGTGGTTGAAGTGCAATCACAGAATGATAGCATGTTAGGGATTGGAAGGGACCTCAAAAGATCATCTAGTCCAATCCCCCCTGATTGATGGATTAGGATCACCAAGGTCAAGTTGCACAGGAACTCATCCAGGCGGGTTTGAAACGTCTCCAGAGAAGGAGATTCCACAACCCCCCTGGGCAGCCTGGGCCAGGCTCTGGCACCCTCACTGCAAACAAGTTCCTCCTGATATTCAAGTGGAGCCTCCTGTGTTCTGGTTTACACCCATTGCCCTTTGTCCTATCATTGGGTGCCATCAAGAAGAGTCTGGCTCTATCCTCCCGACACTCGCCCTTTCCATATTTATAACCATGACTGAGGTCCCTTCTCAGTCTCCTTTTCTCCAAGGAATGTCCCCATGTAGGAGAAATGAATAACTTCCCATCTCTCTGGGACACCAAACATCTCTCTGCCAGTTTAATGCAGTTACACAAAGGGATGGCATCATCCAGAGAGGCGCAGTAATCAAGGGATGAGGAAGACCTCCTGAGACTGTCAAAGTCAAAGCAGGGTCACAAAGATGGTGTTTCATGTTCCTTGCTCAAAGCCGCTGGGTTTTTGTTACTGCTCAGGTAGCAGGATGGCTCTGCCTCTTGTAGCAGTTGCTTGGAGGAGAGGATAAGTGAGTTCTTTGATGTGAAAACTCAACTGAAAGCAAACACGATAAAGTTGCTCTTTAAACTTCGCTTATTCACCAACATCTAGCTCTGGCAGTCTCCTCCCTGGGCAGTAAGTGCAGCGAGCTCACCCTCCCGTTGACTATGCACGCTGAGACCATATCTGTGAATTTTTTTTTGCAGCACTCTCCCAGAAATATTTCACCTCAAATTGCCATTGCAAAAAGCTCTCTTTGTTCCCCTCATCAGAAGTCCTGCCTCATTTTCAGCAGCAAGCTGAATCCTATCTCTAGCATCCTGGCCTAATCATTAAACAACCCTGTCGGAGTATTCCGTCGTTTGCTGGTATTTTACTCACAATTAGAAGTATGACTGTGCTCCATTAGGTTTCTAATATCCTTTATGCTCAGCCTGACATTTGGGGAGCTCTTTTATTACAGCTGATTCTCTGGGAAATGGGGCTGCCGTAGTTAGCATCAGTAATGGTGTTATTGACCCCAATTTTATGAATGTGGGAGGATGTCTGAATGTTTTTGCACTCAGGTATCCTGAGGGTTCTCCCCGTCTCACGCCAACGCCTGCTCTGGGAGCTCCCATCCCTACCTTTCTGTGACATCGTGAGTTGTTTTTGTTCTCTCTCCCCTAAAGCTCAGAGACACTTTTCTGATGAAGTGTTTGGCAACTAGTTAAGCACGAAACAAAGCCCATCTAGATAGTGAGGATTAAGGTGGAGTTTCTTCTTGAAAAGGCTGCTGGTATGTTGATAAGCATCAAACACGGCTGGGAATCTTCAGGGTTGTTCCTGCTTCTGAAACCAGCTGGTGGCACAGTCCTGGGCAAGCTGCTTCACTTCTCTGTTACTTCATTCTGGGTACAAAGGTGGGGGAATCGCGATTTTTGTAGCGCAGGCGGCTGTGAAGTCCCCCTCCATGTCACTACCTCTCTCTGAAGCATAGAGAGAGATGGTCGCTGCTATGAAGATCTTCAAGACCAAGGTGGAAAGCCCTGATCCTAACAAAAAGGGTAATTTGAAGGCTGAGATTAGGACATGGGTATTCCGAGCTACAGGTCACAGCTGCAAACCACTCGTACCTAATCCTTGCCACAGAGGTTTGACTGGCTCTACTGTGGCTTTTCCGGCAGCTCGTTAAATGGAGCTCGATCAACAGTCTCAGATCATGAGACTTTTCTGGGTGCCCATCAGGCAGAAATCCCAGAGCAACACCAACCAGCAGAGAGCTGGGGAAAGGGAAGCAGCAGCGAGCTACTGTACCAACATCTGACTGCTGAGCACCAGCAAACAAAATCCTCCATCCCACCTGCCCTCACTAACACTTGGGTCCTTCTTTCTGACCACCGACACGCACCTGTAGTAGCTCTTTGAAGTGGTTCTGGATGGGCATAACCCAAACCACCACGTTTCTGAGACTGCCTCAGGGGTGAGTTATGAAAGGAGGGCCTGAACTTACCCGTGCTGGGTCTTTAAGCAGTGACTGCAAGAGCCTGGTCAGTAGCAAATCTCAGCTCCCATTGTAACCAGTGGAGAGACTGGGCAGTATCTACATGCCCATCCAGAGGTGCTTCATGCCCTTTGGGTGCTTTGGGATGCCATAAGGGATGGAGAACCTGTATCATTAGAAGCTCCCACCTCTTCCCAGTAAGGAAAGGAAGTGAAAGGAAGTTTTCAAACCAAATAGCCATCCAAAAAACCACAGAAATAGGGGTTTTTTTTCCAGCTGGGTCTGCCTCTGGCTAACTGCACAGATCCAGCCCCGTATCGCCCCGTAGCGATACTAAGCAAAGTTTAAACGTCTCTCCTGCTCACCATATCCTCCTCCTTACAGACTCCCCCACCCTTCCGCAACAACAAAGCTCAAGCTTCTCCCTCTGAAAATTAAATCTTATCTCCTCAAACCACTCCAGATCCGCTCACCTAGGATCCCATCTCCCCCTCTCATCTGACTTAAATAACACCACCGTTTCCCCTCAGGAGGAGGAGGACAGAGCCCAGATCAAAAGGAGCTGTTTAGCTGGCAGCAATATTACCTTCTTTGCCCTTTGATTTTCGATTATTTATTTATTTATTGTCGCCGTCGTTGTTGCTCTTGCATTTTTTATTGAGCACCCGGCCTGAATGGCTGAATAAAATCAAACTTGCCAGCTGAGACCGCAGATGCTCAGCTGTGCATACCTTAGGGAAAAATGCGTGTGATTTCCATTTTGGCCAATTATTATGCAGGGGAATCTTTTATCCTGGTGGGAAGGTGGGTAGGAGGAAGAAAAGCCTTTGGAGGTGCCAGTTATCTTTTAAAGGAATGCTGGCCGTTTAAATTTGCTAAACCAGAACTTCAGGGGACATGAATCAGCAGAGATCCTGGGAAGATATGGGGATGAAGAGCTAAGAATTTAGCTGGGAATCTGAGGGTTTGGGTGTGGATATGCCGATGTTTATTTATTTATCACTTCAATCTTCTTTAGTGGGTGCATTTGGGGGTTGTACTTTTTTGCTTTGTATTTTTTCCTTTCCCCCTGGACATTTGGAAATCAACTGGTTTGTTTGGGATCACATTTCTGTGAGGTAAATTAATCCCAGGACAGCGAGCACTCCTTCCTTCCACCCTTGCCAAGTGTGCATAGGTCCTGCACTGCTGCTCTTTGCACAAGCACAAACTCCTGACTCACAAAGCTAAGCTGTTGAGGTTTTTTTTCTTGTTTGTGCTCGGTTCGACTTTCCAGACCACCTCCCTTTCCTGGATCTCAGCCTTGGGGCCTGTTGGAGGTCCATGGTCTCATCCTGAGGTGGGTTACGTCCCTGTTTATTCCACAATTAAAAGAAAACTTGCCGGGAAACACAAATCGCTGCTTGAGGCAGCTTTGCAAAGTTGGAGTCTTGTGAAGTTGCTACGATTTCCCCTGTTTCAGTTGGCAAATGCAGACAGCATTTGGGTCTCGAGAAAATCTTTTATTTGGCATTAGGAGCTGGAGCTCTTGATCTCCTGCAAGACCTAGGATCATTTTGAACACTGTAGAAGGAACAAGGAGTAGCTTGTCATGATGCATTTGCTCCCTTTTGGGTTTCAAAAGCTTCAGAGGTAGGTCAACAAAGCTTTTGGGAGAACCAGATAACAGCCTTCCTCCATCTGGGACCAAAATTAAACCAGTCCTAACAAAATCATTCTACAGACGTTTATAAAAGCTCCTGTAAATCCTCCACAGTCTCGACCATTCAAGCACTACGGAGTCCATGGCTGCACACACACGTTGAGTCCTCCCCAGTGCTGCCACGAGGTCATCTCTCCACCCTAAGCAAGTCTGCAGGGCTGGGCTTCTCTACTGTTTCACCTCCATCCTTGCATAGAGCTGAGACAGCCCAGCAAGGACCAGTCTGTCCACATCAGAGGGGACAGAGCAGCCAGGCTGGGGCTGGCGGATTTAGGGAGGAATCATTAACTTTGCCCTGGAGGAATGGTAGAAAAGCTCGTCCTTGATTTTGATCAGAGGAACGAAGAATTATTTTGAGCCCAGGTGTATAAATAAGCTCTTTAAAAGCCACCCCTGCATTCCTCCTCCCCTGAGGTATTGACTCAAGCTGCCATGGACTCCAGGTTAGCAGAGTGTTTATTCCTTCCTCACTTAGCAAAGATATCACATCCCTCTTACCCTAGGAGACAGGCTTATATCCTTCTTCCCTCACCTGCCTGATTAGCATCAGAAAACACCTTGGGCATGAGCAAACCCAAGGACTAATCCCAGCAAACCACATTTTCTAATACGCTGACACCCTCCCCCTTGTTTGCATTTTTCTTCTCCCTTCCTCCTCCCTCTTCTCAAAACATTTTCTCCTCCTGCTGGGTCTCTCCATCTGTTGTCCGTCCGTTTTCCCTCCCTGCTGGGCTGGGAAGACTCTGCAGGGTTGCGGCACAAGACCAGGCTTGTGCTCAGACCGTGCTTATCCTGCCAGCATCACCGAGCCCTCCTTCCCCAGCATCTGCTCTGGGGAGCGTGGGTGCATTGCTGTTTGCAATTAATTTCTCATAAAGTCAGAGCAGCGGCCACAGAGGAAATATGAGTCCAGGGAGACTGATGCTTTCTGTTCGGTGGTTTGGAGTTTGCTGTTCCAGCTCCTCCGTAACTGAATTGTAGCCTTAACTCTGTCCGTCCGTGGAGCTTGGACTGGAAGTGCACAGAAAGAGAATAGCAAAACAAGTTCTGAATTGGAAGCCTGTCTCTGTGGGATAAAGCTGCAGCACCCCATGGGGTTATTAGATGGGAGGGACTGGTTAATTAGCAGACACCAACTGAAACCCAGGGGGTTCCAGCTGAGCAGGAGGAGAAAGTTCTTTGGCGGGAGGGTATTGGAGCCTGGCCCAGGTGGCCCAGAGAGGTTGTGGAGTCTCCTTGTCTGCAGAGATTCCAGCTGCGCCTGGACACACCTTTGGAGTGTTGTGTTCAGTGCTGGGCTCCCCAGTTCAGGGGAAACAAGGAGCTACTGGAGAATCCAGCAGAAGCTGAGAGGGACCTGGAGCATGTGTGCGGGCAGGCAAGGCTGAGAGCCCTGGGGCTGTGGAGCTGGAGAAGAGCAGCCTGAGAGGGGAGCTGAGCAATGCTGAGCAAGAGCTCAAGGGCCCGCGGGGGGCAAGAGGCTGGGGCCAGACTCTGCTCAGGGGTGCCCAGCGCCAGGCCAAGGGGCAGCGGGCACCAACTGGAAGGCAGGAGGTTGCAGCTGAGCAGGAGGAGCAACTTGTTTGGGGGGAGGGTGTTGGAGCCTGGCCCAGGCTGCCCAGAGAGGTTGTGGAGTCTCCTTGTGCGCAGAGATTCCAAGCGCGCCTGGACACTGCAGTGCTGGGCCCCCTGCTCGGGGTGACCCTGCCAGAGCAGGGGGGTGGCACCAGATGATCCCCAGAGGTCCCTTCCAACCCCCACCGTACTGGGAATCTGTGATTCTGTAACTGGGTACATCCTCTGAGTTAGGAAGCTTTTAAGCTGCTGATAATGTTAAACTGGAAGCACAGGGAAGGATTGTGCTGGACAGACCTTTGCCCTGTGGTCCTTAAATCACACCCTGACCCCACAAAGTGCCTTGTAACCTCCTCTGACCCAGATTTACATAGCAGCAACCCTTCAATGATACATCTCACCCAGCAGCCTGTGTGCAGCAGTTACCAGCAGAAGATGCATGGGGAAGACTGAAAATGGGACCAGCCCATGATACTATCCTCTGATATGCATCCAGCCTTCAGCTGTCTTCATCCCATGCACATTCTGAGCAAAAAGGGGTTTCTACACAAGGCAACGATTATCAGCAGATTTTTCTTGCGGGAACCCGTCCAGTTTCCCCACAGACCCACAGAAACATCCTCAATATCCTGCCATGAACAGTTCCATGTCTTGCAGGCATCCTCATGATGCCATCTTGCACCACTCCAGAAAATCCAGCGAGCCTTAAAACATTTAGAAAGTGATTCTCCATGGAGTAAAAAGGAGGATAAATATCAGTTAAAGACACAGGAGAGGCCCCATCACTACAGCTTTACTTCGACGGCTGTTTTATACTGAGATTTGTGCCAAGGAGCTTCCACCCTGGGTCCCTGGGAGTCCTGTTATTGCAACCACCGTGTCCCTACTCCGTTTGTCCTATGTCACCCGGTACCCAAAGGGATGTCTTTCCAGCCTGCAAACCTTCCCCCTCAGCAGGGGTTAAATAAAGAGGAGTTTTCAGGTGCAAGGGTCACTCTCGCAAAGGCAACATTGCAAGAGGTTCTGCCCCCCTCTTTCCATAGGTACCTGCAATCTGAGATATCTTCTGATAGTGGCCTTCACCTCCAGCTAAAGGTAAGGTCTTCAGAAGAGAATGAAGACTGTGGGACAAATGTCCCCAGACAGGACAAGTATCATTGTATGCCATGGAAAAATGTAAATATAAAGCAGGACTATGACCCTGTGAAACCGTGTGAAACCCTCATCCCCACCACTGCCCCTTCCAGATAAGTGACACATTGTTCATATAAACCCCAAATCATCTGACCCCAGGGCTGTCCCTATTGAAAGGTTGTTCAGGAGAATGAAAATCCCTCTGACATTTTAAGTAATATAAATATGATACCAATGGGGATTTCATACAGTGTGCAAAACAAACGGAGAGTGTAAAAGCCTCCTTAAAAGACTTCAAGCAAAGAAAAAAAAAATATGGAAAGGTTGAAAAGGGAAATAATGTTTTGTGATGCCAACAGACTTGTCCTGCACAAACAAGAGGAAGAAGTGCAAAAGAAAAGAGCTGGATGACTTAACTACTTGGCTTTGGTTACTGGATCTTGTCTGCAAAATTTTGGAAAAAAACCCTGAACATAGAGGGGAAAAACTCATGAGATATTTGGAGTGGCCTTTTAACAAGAGCCCTGAGCCACAGGAAAACTGCAACCATGAGTAAAACTTTCAGTATCACTCTCTCTGCCCTAAGATCAGAGCTTTGAGGGGAAAAAAGAGTGAAAATTAGAGTGCAAATAACTAAAACACATAATATTTTTTTTAGCTGCTTGCTTTGGGATTTGAGGAGAGATTGTCCCAGAGTAATCTCTGCTTTGCGCCAGGGTTTGGAGACCTGGGGGTAAATGGACAAGAAAACAACCTGGAGAGCAAGATCCCAAACTCAAAGAGTCCTGAGAAAAACTGCTGGTAGTCACCTTTGTGCACTGACACAAGAGACATCAAACCCAGATCCTTAAACAGGGACCCCTGAGAGTCCTTCGCCCATTCCACCCCCTCAACGCTACCTTCACCAAGGTTAGAAATCCTGGTAACCGGTGACTATCACCACCCTGCAGTCCACAGGGACTAGCGGCATTAAAAAGGGTTTCCCTTTTTGCTGGAGTTCCTTTCAAATACCAGTAAGTTTCTAGTCTCAGGATGGCTGCGAAAATCTACATTAAATTCACTCTGACAGGCCCCCCCTGGGTATGACTTTGAAAACAGCGGCTTCTCCCCAGCATTTACTTGCTATTAAAGGAGCGTGAAGAGTTCATCTTTTGAAACCGAAGGGGTGATGCTTTCCTAGATGCGAAGAAACAGGTGGAAGATGAGGGAGCTTTGAGATGTCCCCCAAGAACCAGAGGTGCCCGCATAGCCCGTGCCCATTTTTGCCCTTCTCTGTACTGGGTTCCAGTTTAGTTTAGTTGCTGAGCTCAAAATCCCTGCTTTCCATTTCTTCGTTCCTCTGCCCAAGCGGAACCTCCCTGAGTGAAGAGCTGCTCCTGTTACAGCCCTGGAATAGCTATAACCATTATTCTAACTCAGTTTGCAAACACAGCACTTGGGTTTTGCATGGATTGCCTCAGCTAACTGAAGTTCCTATCTTTGCTTACGGAGCAGATAAAAACCTCCTTTAGCAGGAGCTTACAAGGAATTGTTCATGGCAGCATTTCTCACGACGAAGCACTTTGGGGTCGTACGAAGAATATTGCAAACTATTCCAAACCTTAAGAATAAGGTATTTGCACATTAAGGTCTAAATACAAGCAAAGAAAACCCACAAAGCCAGAGGCCACCTGCCTCAGATCCTGCATCGAGAGATACAGCTCCTGCATACACAAACCGGTTTTTGTATCAGTCAGGGTGTGAAGTTGCCTCTGCTATTTGGGGCTCTGGTGGGAAGGAAAAATTATGACTTTGTCAAATTTTATACTGATAATTTACGTTTCATTTTAATTGATTTGGAGTAATTCATCTTGACTCTGCTGGCGGTTCAGAACATTAATGAACTTCAAGCAGACACGCTTCTAAAAGGAAAAACTCTTTGTCTTTTTGTTTCAGATGGATGAAAAAGAGGAGTTTTATAAAGACAGTGCAAGCACTGGTGTTCCAAAGCAGGTTTTGTCAGTTCTCTCCACATGGGTTTAGTAGCCAGTGGGTTAGGGAAAGCTAAAGGCTTTCAGTAACACCTCTGACTTGTGCCGTCATGTTCCTCCTCTCCTCCCACCTTGCTATCACCTTTGCAGAATGCTTCTGCAAGAACTGTGGCTGAGCTCTCGCCTCCTTGTGAGGGACACGATGATTTGGGGTGGTTTGGGAGGGAGCTGCTGGTTTGAGTGGGTATGAGGAGGTGCAGATGTCAGCGGTGCAAGGTGGGACCTCAGAGCTGATAGGGGTGGGAAGAGTGGGACAGGAAAAGGGGGCACAAACCAGATCATCTGGGGGGTGGTGAGAGGTGTACACCTGGCAACTTCTGGAAACGAGACAAATTTTTTGTTGAGAGAAAACAAAGACAGTGACTGAATAGCTCAGGCTGTGATGAGGGGTGAGGGTCTGAAAAACCATCCCCAAAAAGCCAACCAAACCACAATAGCACTGGAGAGAAGCATTAAAACCCTCCTCTGCTTCTCCCCACAACACATCCTCACCCAAATACGTCAACAACAGTTTGGACAAACTCTTTCAATGCCTATTTCTCCTCCAGTGCAACCCCAGAAGTAGGACTTGAGAGACAAGATAAATGCAAACAGCATCTATCCCTGGGTAAAGTCCTGGTGATTGGTGAGCAGAGCCTGTGCTTTGCTATCTTCATCCATCGTAAGCCACATAGCAGCCACTGTGGGATCCAGTCACAGGTCTCCTCTCCAAGCCTGGCTGTGGGAGCTTGGCAGAAGGTTGCTTTCCTCAGAGCTCAGTGCAACCAAATGGACGTTACAGAATCAGAATGGTTGGGTTGGAAGGAACCCTTAAAGGCCATCTAGCCCAATCCCCCTGGCCTGAGCAGGGCCATCTGCAACTAGGGCAGGTTGCTCAGAGCCCCCAACAACCTCCCCTGCAATGGGGACAGGGATGGGGCAGCCACCACCTCTCGGGGCAACCTGGGCCAGGCTCTCACCACCCTCCTCATAAAAATGTCTTTTTTATATCTAGTCTGAATCTTCTCTCCTTCAGTTTAAAACCATCACCACTTGTCCCAGTGCTACAGGCCCTGCTCCAAAGTCTGTCCCCATCTTTCTTATAGGTCCCCTTTAAGTACTGAACGTTGTAAGTGTCGAGGGTTGCAACGGTTCAAGTTGAAAGAGCTTAACCTCAGGAGACTTCTATTTCTTCTTCAGTGACTCCTGCTTGCTTTTCCATACACAGCCGGTTTTATAGCTCCCTGCCTTGCTTTTAAGAGGCTGCAATCTGTCATCCCATTCACATTTCTCCGCTCCCAACTAGTGTGCTAAGAAAATCTCATCTGTAAACATGTGCTCTGAACCTCTCCAAAGACGCCTTTGCTTTCAGACACCCTGATACCTCCTCTGTGCTACAACGTCTTTGATTGCAGAAGGGTCACCAGACGTGCCCCCCTCTCTGCCCCTCCAGGGACCAGGAGGGTTTGCAGGTACGGTTCTGTGAAGGCTGATAATAAGCCAGCACAGTCAAAGTTACTTCAGCTATAAAATACCACTGCATCATCAAATGTGAAGCTTGGTTTGAGCTTTCTACAGCTTTCATGGATGTATGAGGAACAAAACGGCATCTGTGGTATTTTAATTAGCGCCTCAAACTTCCTTCATTTCTTCTGCCAATTAAGTGTGTAATTTTTGGAGTACCTGTCCTTCACTAAGACAAAAAAAGGCTCAAAGACTTGGGAGCCTGCAACTCCTCTTTTGTATAGCCGAAGATCAAGGCTTGGGAATTTTATACATGCTGTGGCTAAAACATATATTAAACTGCCTCTCCTAGCACATCAGACAGCGTGGTCTTCTCCATCTGCATCTCAAGCCATAATTTTGATCCTCTCTCAACATCTTTCAGTCGTTCCGTGTGCTGTGCCATCTGCTCAAATCCTTAACACATTTTTTTGACTGATCTTGAAATGCAGCAAGACCAGAGGTGGCTGGTCATGACTTCCCCTTCCTCACAACTACCTCTTCAGCTGCATTTTCTGATAGTATATTCAAACATCTCTCAGCCACAAAGTAGACGTAGGAACCACAGCTCTGTGCTTCAGTATTTAGGAAATATATGGAGTTGTCCCATTTTTGGAGGGTTTTGAAGGAGATCTTTGAAGGACATCTTCTCAATGGCATATGGCTGAGGGGAGAAGCATCTTCGTNATCCTGTTGTCAACCAGTTCCACCAGGTCCCTTTCTCCTTCACTGCTCTCCAACATTTCAGTCCCCAACCTACACTGGTACCTGAGGTTGCTCCTGCCCAAATTCAAGACTCTCCACTTGCCCTTGTTATATTTCTTATAGAACAGCGGAGAAGCAGTGGGAGAAGCAAAGTCATCCTGGACATCTCTTGAAAGGGATGAGCACCAGGGAAGGGCTGTTTGCATCCCAAAAGAAATGGGGGGACACAGTCTTCTACATTTGGCTGTCTAGCATCTCTCCCTGCCCATGACAGTTGGTTGCCCTGGGAACAGAAATGAAATTCTCCTACAAGCACCCGGCTGTAGAAGATGAGGCTTTCGAGAAGCGTTGAGCCTAAAGGCCGGGTTCAAGAAGAGGGAACACAGTGAGGCACTGGAACAGCCCAACAAACCATGCAGCAGCCACAGGTGAGGCTTGCAGCGGTCACTGACCATGAGATATAGGGCAGAGTAATGCACGTCCCCTACTTGATAATATTTGGGGTAAAAAAAATAGGTAAAATTCCTCCGAAATAGAATGACACGTACATGCGATGTACCGAGGTTCAAAGAAACAGCCTGATGCTGTTATAAAAATAAACAGGCAAATCAAGACCTTTACGTAAAGATTTTTCTGTTGTTAGTCAATTTAAGTTCGATCAGCTTTAATAATGACCCTGCAGCACTTCACTTGTTTCCGTCCTGTTCAATCAAGCAGAAGTTGACTGAGGAAGGTAGGGATTTCTTCTTCCTGCACATAGAGGGGATGAGGCATTGCCCCACTTCTTCTCGACTCAAACCCACTAAAACCCAGGATGGGACCCAGTTTTTGCCTGTACCAGCATGATACAGCAGTGGGTTGCTTTGGGAGTAAGCTACAGTGGCTCTGGCAGGTATCTGCCGTGTTATTTAGTGACTGCAAGGAAGAGGAATAATCGCTGTTATCTTTTGGATGTATTTTTTAATCCTGCCCTGAACCTGTTTTCCATCGTCAGATAGAGTTAGAGGAATTCAGACTCTGCAATCAGCATTGACGAGGATTTCGGTACTTGACAAGAATTGCCAGGCTCTGAGTGATGTTCTGGGTGCTTAATGAAGCCACCTAGAAAGACTGACGTATTTGCATTCGTGTTAAAAGAAAATAATCATAATAATAACAACAATAATAATAATAATTATTTGAGGCTGTTGAAAAGCACTGCTCTAACAGCCCTGGAGAATGCCTCTCATTTACCCACAGGCACAAAGCAGCCTCTCTTTCCTGCTGTGCCATCGTTTGGAGAGAGATCAGTCTGGTTTTGGACACGGTTTGTCCCTGCTAAGTATGAACCTCAGACCACCCTCTAGACTATGTCCCTGTCGCCTGCAGCTTCATCTACCAGGCTCAGGAGCAGCCAGGGCTCTTGCAAGCTTCGTGTCCAGGCATCACTACACCACCAGCTCATGGCTCTGGCTCACACATGGGGCAGCTGTAGGGTGGCAGTTGATGCAGGGGGGACCTTCGTGGTCTTGGGGTGGCACAAGCTCTTTCTGCTAAGCTGGGAAGCAAATCATAGAATCATAGAATCTTTGAGGTTGGAAAAGACCCTTGGGATCATCGAGTGCAACCTTCAACCCTCCTCTGCAAAGTTCACCCCTAAACCATCTCCCCCAACACCACGTCTAAACGCCCTTTAAACACGGCCAGGGATGGGGATTCAACCCCCTCCCTGGGCAGCCTATTTCAGGAGCTGACTACTCTTGCTGGAGAGAATTTTTTTCCTAATATCCAGTCTAAACCTCCTCTGTTGCAGCTTGAAGCCATTCCCTCTTGTTCTGTCACTAATTACCCTTGAGAAGAGCCCAGCACCAACCCCTCTACAATGTCCTTTCGGGTAGTTGTAGAGAGCGATGAGGTCTCCCCTCAGCCTCCTCTTCCTCACACTAAACAGTCCCAGCTCCTTTAATCTTAACTTGTAAGATTTATTCTTCAGGCCCTTTACCAACTTTGTTGCCTCCTCTGCACCCGCTCCAGCCCCTGGAGATCTCTCTTGGATTGAGGTGCCCCAAACTGAACTCAATACTTAAGGTGTGGTCTCACCAGTGCTGAGTCCAGGGGGATCATCATCTCCCTACTCCTGCTGCTCACACTATTTCTACATCAGCCCCAGAACATGCTGTCAAATAAGCAACATCTCACAATAGGCAGGGGATCTTGTTGCCTTCATCTTCATGGCATAGCCCCAGCCCTTCCTCCCTTGACACGATATAGTACCCCTAAGGACTCCATCCCATCCTGCCCACACTTGAGTATCTGGTCACGCTGTGCTAAGATCTGCTTGAGAACCTCTGCTGCAGCAGGGCTTTGGGCTAGGAGAAGGGTTGAACTTCCACTGCACACTAAAGAAGGTCCCACTCTACGTCAGGCTTTGCCAGGACACACTTTGCTGGTGAGAAAGGCAGAGGAGAGGAAAGCAACAGTGAGAAGCAACAAGGAGAAAAGCAAAGAGAACTCAGGACCGGGTAATTTCTGGCCAACGATTGTCTATAATAAGGTTTGACTGTATTAATTAATTGAGATGTGCCTTGGAGAGCTGGAGCTGCTGCTGCTGGAAGCCAGCCAGCAAGAAAAAAAATATCTCATTTTCTCTGCAAACCTGCTGATTAGAGCGGATCTCTGAGGTTCGCTGTGGCTGGCTTTGGGGAGGTGGGCAGCCTTTCAGGGCCTCTGACACAGCCATGACTAGAAATTGGCTGTCATGAGCTGCCACGAGACGTGAAGAGGGGTGGGGGACAACTGAAGTTTGCAGTGGGACTGAGCTGGGTAGTTCTTCTGCATATGCTTTTGATTCATTTCCTACGTGAAGCCAAAATGTGTGTGTTTTCCCTATCTGTGTAGGAAGAAAAACATAAATATGGGTGTGTTTAGGTCATCGCTATGACTAAG
>WEIS01020524.1:3943-18676 GCA_013389965.1 Todus mexicanus | reverse complement strand
CTCTGGGGATGCAGGAAGCCTCAGGGGTGAGCTCTGGGGGGCTCAGGGGTGGGCTCTGGGGGTGCAGGAAGCCTCAGGCCTGGGCTCTGGGGGTGTAGGGGGATTCGAGGTGCGGGTAGAGGTGTGCACAGGCCACCAGGGAGTCCACAGCCCCGAGGTGGGGGTGAGGTTTGGGGTGTTATCGCCCTCACTCCGGCTCCCTCAGCCCCACACAGGCACCGCTGGGAGAGGGAAGGGCAGCAGAGGCTGGGGGGGACTGGGAGGGTTGATCCCCACCCACCCTGCCAGAGGGTCATCCACGGAATCACAGAATTATTAAGGATGGAAAAGACCGCTGAGATCATCGAGTCCAGCCTATGACCCAATGCCACGACATCAGCTAAGTCATGCTACTAAGTGCAGCATCCAATCTTCCCTTAAACACCTCCAGGGGTGGTGACTCCACCACCACCCACCAGTCCATTCTAGTGTTTTATCACCCTTTCTGTGAGGAAGAGCTTCCTAACATCCAGCCTAAACCTCCTGGGGTTTTTAGATGTTTCCTCCGTATCCCATCCCCTGCTGCCCCTCTGCAGAGCCTCCCAGCCCCATAGCCTGGTTTCCCAGGCTCGTTTCCCCTTCACTAGAGGGGAGCAAATGCTCAGTGGGGCCCCGCTCAACCTTACCCCTGGCCATGGGGCATCTGCAGACTGCGTACGAGGCCTGGGCATTGCTGGTAGAAGTGGTTGCTCACTGCTTGCCCCAAGCAGGGTTTGCAGATCACCTCACCCTGAGAAGCTCTTCAAAACACCCCGGTCTGCTCATTTCTCTTTCTCTCTCCTTCCTTCTCCAAGCTCCTAGAAGATGACTTCCAGTTCATCTGTTGCGAGGGCTGCCGTCAGAAATCACCCAACCTCAAGCTCCTTACCTGCCTCCACACCTTGTGCCTTCATTGCCTGAGCAAAAATAAGTCCCTTGGGCAGTGCCCCGTGTGCCAGATGGCCATCCCACAGGCCAGCGGCATCCCCAACATGGACAACACCCTCTTCACCAACCTGCAGGCCAGGCTCAGCATCTACAAGAAGATTGTTGACAGAGTTAACTTGCTCTGTGACAACTGCAAGCAAACCAGCGACTTCTGGTGCTCCAAGTGTGAGGAGTTCCTCTGTGCCCAGTGCTTGAAGGTCCACCAGCGCTACCTGAAGAGCCACGAAGCGCAGAGGGTGGTGGACATCAGGGCAGGGTCTGCAAAAGACTTTCTCGAGGACACCCGGAGGACTGGTAACTTGTTCTGCTCCAACCCAACCCATGGGAGTCAGACTGTAAGGTAGGTCTAAGGAGGTCTGTCCCCGTCTGAATGGTTTCTTGTTAAAAATCTCTGGACTTGTCTGTGATGGGACTGAACAGGGTGTCACTGTCCTTTTGCTGCCCTTGATTGCCACCACATGATGGAGAAGATGAGCGGGACATAGTAATGGGTGGGCTCTAGGGCATGGAGGGAGGGTTTGCATGAAGCTGGATTTGAGATGATGATGAATAGGGACAGCGTAGACATGGGGAGAAGAGTATGTGGGGTGCTTCTTGCTAGGGTAAGCTCAGCAAGAGGACCTGTTGCCTCAGCTTATGTTATGGACAGCAAAGAAGGGTGTGTTTTGCTGATGGTGCTAGAGCAGCTTGGAGAGGATTGGGGAACAGCCTGGGTGCAACGCAGGGTGAGGTTTAAATGCCCTCAAGCAGAAATCTAAGCAAGAGGGGATGGGTAGGAGCATCCATGGGAGCCAGCACTGATGCTAGTCGTGAAGGCCCCTGCCTCAACATCTGCTAGCCTAAAGCTACCAAGACTTAGATGAGGGATGGATGATGATCTCCGCTCCCCACTTCTTATATTCTCGCCTTAGGCATCTTTCAGAGATAAGATGCTCGTTGGTCTTATGTTCTTGTACACAATGCCAATAAATGCTCACGGAAGGGCAGAGAGCTCATTTCTTCACTGCCCTTGCAGTGAAACCCTGTGGAGGTAGTGAACTAACAGATTTATTTTCTTTTGCAGTTGGGAGGGTATAAAACCAAATGCCTGGCCCCGATTTGATGGTAACTTAAATTCTATGAGTGAACAGATTTGCAATTTGATAAATTAATGTATTGCAAAGTGCATGGTCTAAATTACTGCTCTGCTTGTCCTTGGCCTCACAGCATCTACTGCAGGAAGTGCGAGAAGGCTCTTTGCTGCTCGTGTGCGCTGCTGGACAGCCACCACGCCCCCTTCTGCGACATCCACAGCGAGACCCAGCGCAGGCAGGAGGAGCTGAGCACCATCAACCAGCAGCTGAAGCAGAAGAGAAGTGGCTTTGAGGCTACTTACACGGCACTGCAGAATGAGGCCAGCCGGCTGGAGGAGGCGCAGCGGGAGATGCGGGAGCTGATCCGGCAGCGCGTGGAGCAGCTGGTGCAGCTGATCCGGCAGGAGGAAGAGGAGCTGCTGGGGCTGGTGGAAGCGCGGCAGGAGCAGGGCCGGCGGGAGCTGGCGAGGGAGCTGCAGGGCGTGGAGGGGGTGCTGCGGCGGATGGAGGCGGGTGAGCTGCTGGTGCAGAAGATGAGGCTCTACGCCACGGAGCAGGAGGTGATGGACATGCAGCCCTTCATCAAGGGCTCTCTGGAGGAGCTGCAGCGGCTGCAGCCGCCACCAGCAGGGAACCGAGCGCAGCCTGGGGACTTGGCTGAGTGCAGAGCCAGGCTGCAGGCGCTGGTGGAGCGCGTCACGGGGCACCCAGGTGAGGAGGCACTTGGTCAGGTATGCTGGGGAGGGAGGAACAAAAAGCAGAGTTGAAGGTTATGATCCTTGGTTAGACCATATTCTCCGTGGGTCTCAAGTCTCCTTACATGTAGTGACTTGCTGGACCTGTGCCTCCAGCCTTTGCTCATGCCATGGGTATGCTCTGACCTCCCCTGAGGTTGGTATGCAATTTGTGCATCCCTCACATCCAAAGCAATGCTTGTCTCTTGCCCTTGGGGAGTACAATGGATCCCCAAACACGGTTATACTAGGAAGGACTGTGGTGAATCACTTGGGGTGGAGCCATGTCATGGGTTGAAGGACAAGGTAGGTGAGTGGAAGAGGCTCCTTGGGGTCTTCATCTCCACCCCTCTGCTGCTGTCTTCAGACCTGGGCTATGACCAGTGTCCTTGGCTCTCTGTGGGCATCCACAACTGAACTCTCCAGGGTGGAGGAGTGGGCTCATAGGCTGTACATATAAGAGCTTGGGAGTGATGTCCTGGGTGGAGCTTGGGGTTTCCTGGGGACAAGCTGCCTCCCACCCCACTCCTTGCATCTTCATCACATGGTAGGCATCATCCCTCCGTCTCCCCTTTCCATCCCACTGAGGAAGGTTGGAATGACTCTTCAAGCCATGACTCTCGTTTCCTGCTCCCTTCAGCCACAGGTACCTCCACTCCCCAGCAGGACTCACCATCTGAAGATGACAGCACCTCACTGCTCAACCCTGAGCCTCCCAAAGAGCATCGCCAACTGCAGGGAGGTCTCCCTTTGGAGCTGCCTGCCCACCACCAGTGCTGTGCCTCCATGTCAGATCCCGCCAGCAGCAGAGGACATACGTGTCCAAACCAGGGAGGGGTTATGTCCCCCACCCAGTCCACACCTCCAGCCCTTCAGAGGAGTGAAGAAAAGACAGACTCGGGGTCAGCCCACAGGGACACTGTGCCTCTTCCCAGGAGCATCCAGGATTCTCTGGCCTCCCTGCAGGAAGATTTCAGTGGCTGGGCCAGGTCCAACGTGCAGCAGTCGAGCAAGCTCCTGAAGATCAGTGGTCACCTCCTGCAAGCTCAGCACAGGCAAAACAGGCACCTGATGTCCATGACCCAGGAGATCCAGGCCATGTCCCGCTCCCTGGCCACCATCAGCTCTGCTGTGGGATCCTTGCTGCAGCCTGTGGCCAGCTCGCAGCCCCTCCCCACCGCAGACATGGACTGGCCATCGCTGCCTTCCGACTTGATGGAGTTATTCCCTCCCAGCACCTCCCAGCACCGTGAACTGCTGGTTCCAGTGGCTGCCACAGCCCCTTCTCCCAGCAGACATACTCCTGCCACCCCCCCTGCCAGCCTAGTGCACTTGCAGCCCTCCAGCCCAGCCTCTGAGGGGGAATGCTCGAAATCAAGGCACCCCACCAGGCGAAGGCGTGCTGGGAAGCCCAGCATTAGACTTCAGAAGCGGAAGAGGAAGTGAGGGTCTGCAAACCAGGTTTGCCATGGACTGCAGCTGCTTGGAAGACCCTTTAAAGGTTCCTGTGGTGACCAGACTGTCCAGCTCACCTTGCTATGCCAATAAATCCTACTGGGATGAATGGTGCATTGGTCTTTTGTGGGGTTTGGGGAGACCGCATCTCCCAGACCCTCCAAGGAGGTAACAGCCACTGGCAGTTCCCACATCTGCATCACTTTGTTGGTGTCCCTGAGCCCACAGTACCAGCTGACCTTAGAGGATCTTGGTGAGGGCTGACGCCACCCATCCTACCCAGCTTGCTTTTGAACCATCCTGCTCATGGTCCTCTCTCCCCCAGCTCTTTGTGCAGGTGCCGTACAGGCTGGGCCTGGGAAAAACAACGCACAAGGCTTGTTCCCAGGATGGGGATCCCACCCTGAACCTCCCCAAGCTGCTCCTCCTGTACATCTGCATGTCCCCAGGGAGGAAAGGAGGTGAGAAAGGGGTTGCTGGGCTCATCACCAAACCCTTTTGCTGCTGGGAGGTTTCTCCCTGCCTCTCCCCAAACCCTTCCCCTTGTGTGCCTGGGAAAGCAGCATCTTGGAGGAGAATTTGTGTTCTGATTTCTCTGCTGTGTTCTTCTGGAAATGCTATAAATCATCTTTGGCAGGAAGCCCCTGGCTCCTCGGGGCTGTGAATTTGTACTCGGGACATGGGAAGAGACACATACGGTGCTGGGCATGAGCACCCACTGTCCCTGCGGCAGTGACCCAAGGACGAGTTTCCTGTGCCTGCTCTCTCTGCCTGGGGCCGGGTGTCTCACCCCGCTCTGTTTCCTCTTTTCGGTGGCTTGATCTTGTAAAGCAGCCAAGGCAAGCGGCAGGTCAGAAAGGTTTATTATCGCAGCGGATACAAGGTGTTGCGGGAAGCCAGGCGGTCCTGCGGGAGGGAGCAGCTCCAGGAGCTCCACCTGTTCTCACTGGTCTTCCTGACCCCATCATCTGTCCTACTGTCAGCTGCGGGGGAGTACCCAGGGCTTTCCAACTCATGACTCCTGTTGCTGGAGGCCTTCAGCTCCTCCAGGGAGGAGCAATCTGTGGCCGGGGACAGGCTTTGTGAGGGGGAGCAGAGGGAGGAGGAATGGTGAAATAGGCTTGGTATGGTGGGTGATGTCTTGTGGCTTTGTTGTGCTCCCTGCTCTGTCTCAGCACTGTTCTCAATGTGTAGCCCATCTAAGTTCATGCTGTCTGCTCAACAAGGACCAGAGTACCCCTGGCTTATCTCTTTTTCTGGTTTCACTGCTATTTCTGCATCTCCTTCAGCTATCTGGTCCCCTCTGATCCCACATACCCCTACCACCTTCTTCCTCCAACAGGGCTTTGGGCTATCTTTATTCCCCCATCCCGGCCTCAGTGCACTCCAGAAGACGTCCTACAGCACATCTACCGCGTTGAGCTCCTGTGCTGGTACAGAGGTGCGTGCAGGTGGCTGGTGGCGGCCCAGGCAAAGCGTGCTGGGGGGGAAGGAGAGGGGGACCGGGATGTTGTTGTCCTCAGCCCTGCTCAGTGCTTCTTGAAGGTCGGAGTGTACAAGTTGGTGTAGTAAGCCCGGCTGTACATGGCCTCCGGGCTGAAGCGGTAGGAGCCCTCGCTCACCCGCCTGTTGTAGGGGGAGAAGGCGGATTTCCGCGGCAGGGGGTACTCGGGCTCGAAGGCCGGGCTGCGGTAGAAGTTGTGCCGCAGGAAGAGGGGGTCCTCGAGCCCCAGGAAGGAGAGGGGGTGATGGCCACGGTACAGCTGCCAGTCGCCCCGCAGCTGGGATTTCTCCTCAGTGGAGGGGGTGGTGGGCTTGGTGTCCTCCTCCTTCTCTTCCTTCTCCTGGCTGGGCTTGCTGCCCCTGGCTACATCCTCTTCCTTCACCGACTGCCTGCGGAGCTGAGAGAGGGGTTGAGCACCCGGCCAGGTTGTACCTGCCTGCCAGCCCTACTCTCTCTCTGTCACACAGCCCCTCCCCCAAAAATGAGGAGACGTCAGGTCAAGCCAATTTGCCCCCAGAGGGGTCCCCAGCAGAGGGGAAGGGGTGACTGCAGCCCCTGGGCAGCTGTGGTGGAGAGATGGCCCCAGGGGAGCAGCAGGGTGGGGGAGAGGGGACGCAGTGTGGGCCTGAACTTTCACATTCCCAGGAATCTGTGATCACACCCTGGTTTGGGCATGAACTGTGGGAAGGTGCCACCACTGGCCAACCTGCTGGCTCTGTGGGGAAGACTCTGACATATCTTGGGGGATGCTTGGGAGGAGCGTGAGACTGAGGTGTCTCCCTGCACCAGCATCTCCTGGGAGTGCCCAGAGCTATGGGGTGCTCATGGGAGAAGGTCGGACAAACTGGGGTTTGCAGGAGATGCATGGGACCTGGCTGGGAACAAACTCACCGGCACGTAGCTGTACAGGGTGCCCAGCAGATGCTTGGGGGCACTGACAAGGGTCCCTCCGAGAGCATCCACTGTCTCCATGGCCTTGGACAGCCTGCGAGGTGTGAAGAGGATCAACCCCTCTGCTGCATCCCAGGCCACAGCCGGGACCTTCTTCACGCTGGAGATGCCGGAGGCACAGACGTTTTGCAGGTTGTGAGCCACGCTGCCCACCAGACCAGGATCCCCTGACTGCCAAGATAAACCAGGTGAGCCGCTGGCCCCGGTCACACCAGCCCCTCTGGGCAGGACAAGGGTGGTCTGTGCTCCCCATCCCCTCTGCGTCTCAAAACCTGAGTGCTTTTGGGTCACTGCTTGGCAAAAGCCACCACAGCCCTTTGCAGCAGGGTTGATGCCCACCCCACTGGCTTCTCCCAGCTCCCAGGTGCCCAGGGACCCCCTGTCTTGGGATGTGCTTCTGCTGCAGGCAGAGGTGAAGGGCAGTGACCCCGACCTGCTGCATCCCCATGTCCCAACGGAGCTCCTGCTGGGGAGTGTTCCTGGCCCCAGCATCTCACTCCATCCCTTGCTGCTGGGACCATGGTGATTTTTCGGGGGCATTCAGGGGCTCACTAAGGCTCTCGGTGCTTACACCTCACAGCAGCAAAAGAGCCTTGCATATAAAAGCCAGGGTGGCCCTGCCCAGTGCAGAGGCTGCCCCCAGCCCCCAGTTTCGAGGAGTCAGGGGAGGGGGCTGCTGGTGTTTTCCTCTTGCCGGTCCACCCTTGCCTCCTCCAAGCTGCAGTTCAGGGTTCAGCAGGGATGGGGACCTGGTCTGCAAGGGTATGGGGATAAGAGCTCCCATGCTGGCGTGGTCCATGGGCAGGAGGATCCTTTGGGGTGCCCCACTGTCACTGTCTCCCTGTTCTCCATACCTCCTTGCCATGGTTGTTGTCTTTCTTCCCTGCTTTCTCTTGCTTCTTCTCCGGCACCTCACTCTGCCGCCGGCTCAGCCAGCCGGCTGTGATGCTCTGCCCATCACCGTGGACCTGTGGTGCCTTGGGTTCGCTCGGCTTGGCCAGAGTGCCCTGGAAGAGGAGCAAAAAGCCACCGCTCAGAAGGAGCTGGCAGGTCCCATCCGCCCCATTCTGCTTAGCATGAGGATTTCCCGGTGGCCCTGGGGTGCGCAGGGAGCAGAGAGGTTCATGTATGCGTGTGGGAGGAAATCCCGAGCGAGCGCTGGGTTGGGGAGGAGAGGCGTCTCCTTCTCCCCATCCTCTCTGGGCCTCTGCAAAGGCTTTTTGCTTTGGGGAGGGTGTTATGGCCAGGCCATCAATCCACAATGTACATTGGGAGTCGGCTAAAAGTAACTTGTCCCTCTAATGGCACAAGATTTTGTGTGAATGTGCTGCAGACACCACCGGCCCCCACTCGTCCTGCTGAGCAGGGAAAACAGCAACACCCACCACTCTGCTCTCAGATGTGCCCCAAGGAGCCTGAAGTGTCTCATCTGAAAGCAGAATCAGCCCAAATGAGGGTGTGGGGGAGCAGGAACCTGGCAGGTAGGTGTTGGCACTCACCACAATGGGGATCAAGGCGACCAGCTCCTGCCCCTTGGCTTTGGCACGATGGAGGTTTTGGGTGGTTTGCTGATAAGCGCGATGGGAGGCGGTGCTAACCAGGGTCCCAATCCTGACGAAGGTGCCGGGAGCACTGGGAGTGCTGGGAGCACTGGGAGCGCTGGGCTGCTTCTGGGAGGCCTTTGCTGCTGACCCACGTGTCTCTTTGGGCTTCTGATCTAAAGGCAGAAGAGCAGTTGTGAGTTTACATCCTGGTGGGACAACCGTCCTAGGCAGCTCCTCCTGCCATGTGCACCCCATGAGTGAGATGCCACCCTAGGTGCAGACGCCCTTAGATGAGATTTGGATATCAGGACTACCTGCTTCTTCATCCTCCTCAGGCAGCAGGTACTCCATCAGCTTCTCCAGCCCTCCCAGGGCCGTGTCGACCCCCGCAGCTGCCATCTGGCTCACCGAGTTCCTCCTCGTGTACTTCGCTGTCGTTTCCACCGTATTCTTGGTGGCCTCGTAGCCCCCTGCTGCCAGCTCCATGATCTTATCCATTGAGTTGCCAATGGTGCTTTTGGCACTTTGGAGGGGGGTGGAGATGGTGCCCTTCAGTTCAGATGCGAGCTGTGGGTGGAGAGATGAACCGCCCTGCTGGTGTGCTTTGGGTGGCATGGGACAGCCAGAGGGACCACGGGGACCCTAGCCATGGCCATGCCAGTAGACAGCCCCAAGAGGGCCATAACAGCTCTCTCCAACCTGGGCTGCAGGTAGCTGGCAGGGATGAGACATAGGATGCTGTTATCTGTATTTGGGAGTACCCCACCAGCCCCTTGGGCTGCAGGAGCCCCTGGAGGAGCTCTTGCTTGGCGGTGCTGCCTTTTTTCCCCTCCAGCAGCCCGTCACCATCTAGAAACAAGACCAGAGGAGGTATACTGTGGGCTCTGCAGAGAGGTTGGGGGGTCCTGTCTGTGACTTACCTTGTCAACGGGGTACTGGAGGGCAGGGATCTTCTCCTCCAGGTGGTCCAAGCCCCGGCAAGCCAGGTCGTTAGCCACAGCGACTGCCTTGCACAAAAGCACGATTGGTAAAAACGGTCCTGGGCTGTGCTTGGCACATGTTAGTGCCAGCGCTGTCCCACCAAGGGAGGCTTTGGTGGGCCTCCCTGCCATGCCCGCCCCCGGTGACTGGACTCACACTGAGGCTCCAGCCTGCGCACCACGGGCTCCACGCTCCACAAAGCCAACGCGCCGGCGCCCTGCACGCCCCGCTCGTAGACGTCGCACACGGAAGCCATGAGCGGGTGGGCCTCTTTGGTGCTGGTGTAGGTCCGCTGGAGGCTTTCGCAGGTTGAGCTCACTACCGGCAGCTGCAGGACCCTCTGCAGCACGTTCTCCTGCGTGATGGGCATCAGTTAGCAAACAGCCCTTCTCCAGGAAACCCCCCCCATCATCCACTGGTGGCTTTTGCTGTGCTGCAGTGACCACAAAGGACCTCGACTCATGCTGAAGGAGGAGGGAATTTCTCAAACGCCACTGAGGGTCTCCCACCTGCCTTGTGTATGGCACCCTGCTCTGCTGCATCTTCCATCTGACCCAGCCCTTGCTCCTGTCCCTGGACCAGCACAGACAGGTGCCTATGCCGCACCTCTGTCCTGTCTGTCTTGTCACCACTGTGGCAAGGGATCACTAAGGGATACAGACCTCAAAAAGAAGAAGGGAGAGGAACAGATCTATCCCTGAGGGCATGCAGGGCTTTGGGAGGAGCCACTGCTGTAAGAAGAGGGTGCCAGGACTCTTTGAGGCAGCAAGGCAGCAAGGCACCATGTCCCCATGCCTTGCTAGAGTGGGCGACATGGGAAGCCAGTATAAACCAGCACAGCCAACACCTGCGTGCGCTGACAGTGCCAGAGCATGGCTGGAGGTAGGTCCCTAAAGCTGGATGAGCAGGATAAACCTGCAGCTCTAACGCTCTGCTTCTTGTATCAGCCAGCACCCATCTGGTGAGATGTTGCAGCCCCAAGGGAGGACTGAGGTGAACATTGGCTCGTCCCAACAGCCATGAGGTAGGAGCTCTTTGGCTTTCATGGGACAGAGCAAAAGAAAAAGCTGAGCTTTCCCTGGATGGCTGAGGGCTCGCATCAGCTCAGCGCTAACTTTTTTGATTCTGAACTATTTAATTTCAAGCAAGTGAAAGGTTTTATCCTTTCCCTTTGGTGATGCTCTATATTATTCTGGGCCCCTCAGTTCAAGAAGGACATTGAGGTGCTGGAGCGAGTCCAGAGGAGAGTGACGAGACTCGTGAAGGGACTGGAGGGAAAAATCTTACGAGGAGAGGCTGAGGGAGCTGGGGCTGTTCAGCCTGGAGAAGAGGAGACTCAGGGGGAACCTTCTCACTCTCTACAACTCCCTTAAGGGAAGGTGTAGACAGGAGGGGGATGGGCTCTTCTCTCAGGACAGAGACAGGACGAGAGGGCCCAGCCTGAAGCTGCACCAGGGTAGGTTCAGGTTGGATGTTCAGAAGCTCTTCCTCACAGAAAGGGGGATAAAACCCTGGGATGGGCTGCCCAGGGAGGTGGTGGAGTCACCGTCCCTGGAGGTGTTTAAGGCCAGACTGGATGCCACACTTAGTGGCAGGGTTTAGCTGAGTGGTGGTGGTAGGTCATAGGCTGGACTCGATGATCTCAGAGGTCTTTGCCAGCCTTAGTTATTCTATGATTCTATGATTCTATTCTATGGTTGCAGGTAAAGATTCAACTAAAGATGACAGTGGGGCCCATGGCACAGTGTGAGATGTGAGTCGTATTCATGCAGCAGAATCAGTCTGTGCTGCCTGGCGCCCTTGGCACGCCTCTGCCCTCTCCTCTCTCCCTCTTCCCACACTCACCTTGGAGCTTCCATTCGGCAGAGTCTGATTCTTCTTCGCTGTCATCACGACGTGTCCACCTGCAAAGCAAAGTTGGGAACCACAGACCCCGCTGCGAAGGTAGGGCTGGGCTCTGGCTCCCCCCGCTCACTCCTACACTCCCCAAATACAACTGGGTGCAGTGGATGTGGCATTGCCTAATGCTTGACTTTTTACCAGTTAAGCTGTAAACCCAGTGACTCCGCATAGCCCTCCCTACTAGTGTGCCTTAACACCCAAAGATGCAAAAACCTAGTCAAGAGGCATCTTGTTTGGAGAAGCTACAGGATGAAAGCAGGATGGTGGGCACTGGCAGAGCTCTAAAGCAAACTCAGAGCAAGCAGGATACTGATAAATGTCTGTCAGGGCCAGGCTGAGAGCTGCAGGCTGAGGAGGAGGGGTGAGAAGACAGGACAGGAGCAGAGAGAGGAGCTGCATGTAGGGTTGTGGCGAACTGCCCAGCTCCGGTCAGCATCCCCCTCGACACATCTGACCTGCAGCTTTGCCACTCCCCGTCCCTGCACAGCTCAACTTGGTGCTGGGGGCAAAAGCACTGCAAAACACCCGTCTCCACTGGGTGACGTGCCTAACTCCAGCTCCCAGCCCCAGCACAGCCTCCCTTTTCTTAGCAGCAGATGAAATTCAGCAAATTTAGGGAGAGCGGGTGATCCTTGCTCTCACCCTCCCAGTCCTGCTGAAGCTGTCCCGAGAGCACCTGATGAGGACAGGCTACTCACCAAGGGGCAGTCCGACCCCAGCGAGGTAGGAGCAGAGTGGTGGCTTCACCGTCCCTTCACCCAGGTCCTCTGAGAGTGATGCGCTGTGCCTCAGCGACTACTACCACCACGAGGCCCCGCCTCCCAGTTGCGCGGGTTTGGGATTTGGCAGATTGCGGTGGAAACTGGCCAAAGATCTCCCTGAAGCCACCGTAATTTGGAACAGATGACGGCAGAAAACCCCCTTTGTTGTCTTCGCTGCAGCGTTACGAAGCTGCGGCACAGCTGGGATGCACTGGGGTTTCATGCCACCCCATCAAGAGGTGACGAAACGAAGCTGCCCTTGGACCTCGGCACCTCAGAGGCAACAGATCATGAGCAGCCAGGGAAAAGCTGAAGAGTCAGGTAGGGCTTTCTAAGAGATTAAAACCATCCTGGCTTTCTGTAGCCCCTGTTATGCCCCATGGTGGCTCAGGATCCTACCCTGTTGGGAAACACAACACAGACCAAGAACGTCGCTTCTCCCCAGGAGAGTTTATGACGCACGAGGAGCAGAAGGCAGACATGGGAGGCACATCCTGCATAAAACAAACTGGTTTGGCCAGGTCTGCAATTTTTAAGAGAATTCATGGAGGGTTTTGATGAGGAGACTTTTAGCTGAGGGTCAGGGCAGACCCTGCAGTAGGAAAGCTCTACATAATTGGAGTACACAGAAATGGAGGAAAAAACCAGATTGGATGTGATCTCTGGAGGTCATCTCATCCAACTCTTGCTCAAAGCTGGGCTACCTCTGAAGTTAGATCAGGCTACCTACGGTCTTGTCCAGTCTTGAAAATCTCCAGGGATAAGATTCCCATCTCTTTGAGGCCCAGTTCCTGTCCTAACCATACTCAAGGTTAACTTTTTTTTCCTTACGTCCTGCTGGAATTTTCTGTCACAATTTGTGCCAGCCTCTTATCCTTGCTCTTTTCACCTCTGAGCAGAGTTTGTGCGCCAGTCTGCGCTGGTATGGCATGTGCTCAGTGCCCCTGAACATGCTGACCTCTCAATGATCCTCTGCTGGACTCTAGTCAAGATCTTTCCTGTGCTGGTGGGGTCAAAAGAGGACACGGTTCCCCAAATATCACCTCACAAGTGCTTCAGAGAGAGGAACAACTGCTCACCTTGACCTACTGGCAATGCTCTCACTGCTGCTGCTCTTCTGTGGCCAGCCTGCCTTGCTGCGTTGGAGGCACTCTGCCAGCTCACATCGTAATTAACTAATCTGTTTGTGGTATTGAGGGAAAACAAAGAAGACACCACCTGTACGGAGCTATGATAAGTTTTGGTTATTGACTATAGATGTCAAGGATGAGCTATGAGGAGACAAGGACGGTATGGTGGAAAGAGGACAAATGTGACAGGGCAAAGCAGTAACCAAGGGGATCAGTGCAGATGAGTGATCCTGGCAGCCTGCTGACCCAAAGGTGCCGTGTGTCCTGGACCACCCAGCACAAGGTAGGGAGACCTTTGACGTGTAGCTCAGCATCAGGGGAGCCCAAGTAGCAGAACCAAGTCCTTTAACAGCTTGCAGCTGCCTGGCACCCCCAGGCAGGATACGGAGGTGCGCACCCAACACAGCTCCGTTGCTCCCTGCTCCTGGCTGCACTGCACGTACATGGGGGAGAGACTTCCCAGGGATGCAGGAAAGCCAAGCACAGAAGGAAAATACCCCTTTTCCTCCCAAAGAGCCTTGAGCTCAGTTCCAGCCCAGGGCTCTGCAAAGCTCGCAGGCCTGCCTTGCTAGCTGGGTACAGAGGCATATATCTGACCGTCCTGGGCTGCCTCCAGCTTGGCACTGGGGTGAGCCACTGCTCTCCAGACAGCAGGACAAAGGGCAGCAGCCTGCTCAAAAGTTTGCTCTCTTGGCACTGAGATTTTTTTCCAGTCCCACTAGCCTTGCTAGAAGTGCAAGGGGCACGTCAACCTTCTTTCTGCCTTGGCTGGAGTTGGGATCAACAGACAACACAGCCTTTGCCCTACTAATGCCTTCACTCATCCCCTCCCCTTCCTCCAGGGCAAAGGCTGTGCCAGCCCGGGCTCTGCAGTGCAAAACTACCATTGCCTCCAACCCCTTGCACCAGAAATACTTTCTGTGTTTCTGCAGGCAATGTTTAGAGCTCACAGGATCAGCTGGGTGCAGGGAAAGGACAGCTCTATAATTCAAGCACAACTATAGGCAATGTCTCTTTAACAGCATCATCCTTCATAAAATTCAGAGCTGGGAGGGTGGATTCCTCCTTCAGCATCTCTTTACACCACCTTCTCAGTTACACACACAGACACGGTGTCACACTCGTCTCCATTTATTGCTTGTGTTCAAACAGCTGTCCCTATTCCAACGGCTGTATTAGATACACACCAAAAAGGCACTACGAGGATTTTCTCCATATTACCGTGACTCTATGGTTTCAGTCACATTACTTTAAGGTACATTAAATTGCTAGCCTCCAGCTGGGGAGCAGAAGACAAGCATTAGTGCTTAACATCCAGTAAAAAGAGTTACTCCCATCATGCAGAACAGCACTGGTAAGGCTAAGAAAAGGCCGAAAATTCACTGCCCCATCTCCCACATTAGGTCCATGCTTGCTGATCCGCACCAGTCCCTACAGGAGAAACATCAAAGCCTGGTTCATGGCTTTGCACAGTGTATGCCTGGCACAAGGGAAACCCCTCCCTCCTCTCTCGGCAGGGCGTGGAGAGCTGTAGCTGGCCAGGGACCCCATTGCTATGTGAATCCATTCCCCTTTTCCTATGAAGTACAAGAAAAAATCTGAAATCAGTTTGCAAACCAGTGAAAGAAGGATTTTGTATCCAAGAGCTCCTCTGAGAGGAATCAAAAATGGTTGGTTTTTTATTTATTTTTCAAGAAGATCAAAGTCTGTAGACAAAAGGTAGCCAAACCTC
>WEIS01020521.1:0-13620 GCA_013389965.1 Todus mexicanus | reverse complement strand
TCAGGAACTCGCTCACCCCAAAAGAATTACAGCAACACAAAAGCACAGCTTCTGCTGTTAGCCCACACACAGCCATCAGAAAACAACATGGCCATTTTGTTTCCTGCTACGTTATATTTAGCCACAGAAGTAACCACACACCCAGGGGTGACATTAAAATTCAGATAACCGGAACCAAACCCTGAACCTAACGTTGGTTTCCTGGATGAGGTGAATTAGCTATAAATACAGCATGCAAGGCAGCAAGTGCCTGCCTCTGAGTTAAGCCACAACATTTTAAGAAGTAAACCAGAATTAAGTCTTTTTTGTGTTTGGACTGGGTTTATAGTGTTTTGAGGGGGCGGGGGGTGGGTATTTACTGAAAACTGAGATGTATATCAAATAAAGCAACTAGCTATAACCTGGTTTATAAAAATTGTGGAGTCAGCAGAACTACATATGAAACATCATGTTGCTGAAAATGATGACATTTCCCTCACTAGTAGTAACAGAGGACTTGGGATGCCTCAAGACTATGTTAGAGTCCAGTGAAAGTTGGTTCAAGTCGGACACTGAAAAATAAGGGCTAGACAGAAAAAATTGTCCCTAATTCTGACACACGTCACAGGGAAAAAGAAGCAAAATCAAAAATCAGTAACACACGCTAGAAAAGTGCTGTCTTACTGCACTTAAACACAAGAGTAAGTGGCTACATGAGATAGAATCAAACTTTATACTCAGTGCTAGAAGGTCCTTGATGGAGAAGTGGCCGCACAACAACAACTGTATTACATTCCAAGATTCGGCATTTGTTAAAGCTCGATTTTACTAATTCTTTTTTGCAACAACCCAAACCTCAAGCCTCAAACCACAAACCTTCTCCTGGGAAAAAACCAACCCAACACTTTGTACCCATGACTGCGTCCACGTTAGATGAACAGAGCTTACCGTGAGCACTGAGGAGATGAGATCAACCCTGCCTTCTTCAACAGAGCTGAACACAAAACCTATCGGCCTATGCTGCATTCCACAAGCTCCGAGATCTTGAAAGGTTTAGTCCGCAAAGCTCATGGAGAAATAACACAAGACTCAGACTTGCACAGACTGTGACACTCTTGTTACGGACCACAGTGAAAATGCTTTTCACATTCCAGGTCTTGAACAAAAAGTAATAAAAGTAAATATTAAAAAACAACATTTAAACCCCTGTGGTTACAATTCTGAAGCATTATTACAATCCAAGCCAGGAGATCTTGCCCTCTTCAAAGATTTATATTGAAATCATCATTTTCAACTAAACTATTGAAGTTTTAAATAGAAGGCCAGTGAGAATTCAAGTGAATGCACTGTTTAGATGTTAAAGTTACCCAAACTACGCTCAAGTTTTACTGCAAGGTTCAGAGACCACATTGTAAGCATTCTTTAGATCTCTTCAAGAAACAAAGGAATCACTGCGGCTGTATCACCTATGACATCTGCAGGGCTATGTTCAGGTTGATGACAACATTCATGGGAAAAAAATAGTTAAGTTACCTATTATTATCAGCCCATTTAGCATCAAGATAATACTTAGAGTGAAGGAATGGTGCAAGGGACATGAGGTCTCCAGCACATTTGCTAACACTGCCGCTGACCCACCCATAATTGTTCTAAAGGGAATCAGCCCACAAGCCCGTGGGAGATTATCAGCAGTCTACTACACTTCAAGGTCTAATAAATCACTGTCAGGATATTCCTATAGACATTCATCTTATTTTTGTTGATGTTTGTTCCATATATTACTTAATAATCTGAATCCATCTTGACGAACTGCTCTAATCAGTCTTTCTGCTCTGCTGCTACACGCAAGTACCACACCGCATTCATCCCAGCTCCACTGAAGACGTTTTAGCTTGACACGTACATTTTCTGTATGGCTGAACAAGGGTAGAAATGAGCTCTGTCTGCCCTAAGAAAGGGAAAGCGCAGCCTCCATCTGGTTGAGACACAAATGTTTAGTTTTATTTTAACCTAAATGTTATCTTTCGGATCAAGGTCACTAATTAAAAGTTAAAGATCCCCATTTGTCTGACTGGTAGATCCATTAAATCAATTGATAATTTATTAATATCGATTTTTGACCCTGGCATGCTTTACAGGGCACTGAGCATCTCTTACTTCTCACAGGGCATTCTGTAGACAAGCAGAGAATAAAGCTGACATACAGGACAGACCTACCTTGCTGAGCGCTTGTAGAGGAGAAAGTTAACACAAAAAACATGGAATAAAGCAGAGCTATCAGTGATTTACAGTGTGAAAAGGCAAGAAGCCAGTCCCATCTCTGACACGTGGTTTAGTCAATGCATGTTCTTATTTCTCAGTCGTTAATAGGACAACATAACTCATCTACAAGGGGTTTGGTGAGAGTTACAGATTTTCACATGCTTCCAGGCTGCAGGACAGTTGCCCCCTTCCCTCCAGGAGAAGAAAATGTAATTCAAACCATGAGTTTCTGATACTATGCTAACATGATAGTCCCTCTTCACACGAAGTACTAATCCCACAATGTTCAACAGCAAGATCACCAGGTTATTATTGCTATAATAATACACTATAGTAATAAGCTGCTGTCGCCTTAGTCACAATCAGGCACAATAAATGAAAGTATGGCTCAGCAACAGCCTTGTCACCAACATGGGCACTCGCAGGGCAGAAGCCACGATGGCAACCAGCAGGAAATCACTACCTCTGACACTCACCAGCCCACTCAGCAATATATAGTGTCTCCCACTTGAAGATAAAGCCAGCGCAACTACTGAAGAGCAAAGCCATACTCAATAACTTTATCCTCCCATCTGCACATGCATAGTTTCAAAAGCTGAGAAGTTGTTCTGCCTTTATATTAGGCTAAATTCAATTTTAAGCCTCTGCTTCCCTAGCAGGGAGGCCCCTCTACAGCTTGCTGTACTAATCTGAAATTATTTCTCTTGGGCGGCTCAAAGAAACACTAAAACCTTTAGCCCACTTTGCTTTTCAGGAGCTGCAGTTGCAACTACAAAAAGACCAAATCAAAAAAAGATTGATGCGAGTGTCAGCAATAGATGGCAGATGACCTAGATGGGCTTTCAAATTAAGGGCTGTTCAATATGTTCATCTAGAAATCCACCACCAAATGATTATCAAATCTTTATTACCAAGAAGATGCTCTGAAAAAGCAGTATTCAATCAGCTGTTTTACACTGTGAGCCAGAATTCTGTCAAAATGCACAGAAAGATTTTATGAGCAACATCAAAAAGGTAAAGACAACAGTGAAAAAATGCATCTTTTGAGGAAAGAAAAAAAAAAGCAACATACTTCCCCAGGGATATAGTACATATTCGCCAGGAATAGCCAACACCCAAGCACTCCAGACAGCATTAAAGCAGAGGAAGATCACAGATGTCTGTTGCTCCTATTCGTTTCCTACTGCTGGCCATATACACATCAAACGCCGGGGCAAAGGGAGGCTCAGACTGGGGCCAAAAAGGATCAGGTCTCAAAAATTAGTGACAAAATATACCCTGGGCAAACACGTCACAACATGTCACAACACGTAGCTTAGGTAAGTCGGTGATCTAGTAAGCAGCTGGCTTACTAGGAACCAAAGTGCAGAAGGATAAAGCACTAGATTCAGTCACATAAGAAATCTGCGATAGAAGAAAGAAATGGACCTGGATACCCTGAACTCACATCCACTGGCTGAACCCTAATCTGGAAAATAACCCCTGGGACAGATGTTGAGTTCTCCAGTTTCTCACATGAAATGGAAAACAGTTGTAAGATTTGAAAAAGAAAAATTGAGTATTATCATTTAAACCAAGGATCCTTAGAGCTTTGGCAGCTCAACTGAACTCAGAAATTGGTCAATGAATGCTTTGATTAATCCCTCAAAGGATTAATGAACTGAGCAGTGCAAATGCTTAATAGTCCAGTTTAAAGAGCATGACTGATGTCCATTTTTCATCTTCATGAAATATCATTAATATAGCTGTCATCTTCAATCTGAGGTTACATGATGCTTCTAAAAAAGGTTTACCTTTAGGTGCAAGTTCTACTCCTAGTTTTGCTCCCAGTCTAAAATCCTGAAGAGCAGCACTTGGCATCAGACCCGAAGGTAACACATGTCCACAGAAACCCCAGCCAGGACACCCTCAAATAGCGGCACAAATTAAGTACTTGAGAATTAACCTGCTGTTCCTCAAAAAAAAATTAAAAAAATTTAAAAAATCCAAACATAAACCAAACCCAAACACTTGTGTGAGCATGGAGTTTCCTAGGGCTGATTTATACCTTATAAACAACAACCTATTTCTTTAAAACAATGCTTTGAGACACTAAAGGTCTTGTCTTTACCACTCACAGTGTATTAAGAAGCATTTTGCAGGGAGTACATTTACCCTTAAGAAATGCTGCTGGACCAGTTTGGACTTTTCCAAGTGATTCTGTAATTATCCCTGCACTGAACCTTGCTGAAATCTTATTTTCTCTAGGTTGGTTTGCACCGGTGCGTCTCCTGACAATAGAAAAGCAATTGAGGTTTCAAAAGTGAAACAGAGAACCTAATTTAGCCCCAAAGACTTTTATTGCTGGTTATGATGTGCAAAAACGAGAAAACACAGCTTGACTTTCAGAACATATTTCAGCTTTGCTCAGCTGGCAGTATCTGAAACATTTTTCCCCCAATTTGCAACCACAGATGTCCTCATCAGTGGAATTCCAGTAGCCGTTTTACCAAAATAATTGTCTTCTTCAAAGAACATTCTTCAAAAACCCTTTGATAACCTGGCATTTCCAGGTCTCCATGTAAGATGATGACACAATGTAAACAAAACCAAATAGAGATTACTGAGAACAACTCCAAATGTAGTTATTTCAAGGTCTCCAGATAAAACCCACCAAACCACACTAGAGTAAACAGATGGTAGAAAGTATAACCACCAATGGGTTTTTGCTTACCTTTTGATCAGAAGATAAAGGTGTGAGGTGTTTTTTAAATGAAAAATAAGCTGGACTCATTTCCATAAAATTAGTTTTGTACACACAGCCCCAATAGCTAATCAAAGGATGGCCACATTCCTGCTGGGATACAAGATGGAGCATAGCTACCCACCCATGTGCCCAGTGCCTGGAAGCAGTTTGGGAAGCCCTGATCCCTCTCAGCTACTCATTTCTGGTGCACTGGGAGCACTCCTGCCACAGGGTTAACCACATCTAGAAGCGATCCTGGTGGCAGGTAAGAGCTCCCTATTCCCAAGAAAATACTTTTAAACAAATGCAGCTGGTATTTTTGAACCTTTCCCAATATAGATTATCTGCAGTTGCAAATGTGCATCTGCTGAGAGCGGAGGGCAGGGACTGCAATGGGTGGCTGCAGCCTGAACTCCACCTCGCACAGGTCAGCTGCAAATGTCCCCCTGCAAGTGCTCAGGTAACATTCTTACCTTAGAAAGGCCTGTGTGAGGATATTGCATTTTGAAAGCGTTCCTTCATTATTTGGATGAAAGCTGCTCAGAGGGGATAGGTGCTGAAATGATCCTTTTTAGTATGCTGTTGAGGAGTTTGTTACGGATCACACCATCTGTCCAAGCTAGTGAATGCAAATGAATCTATCAATTTTTAAAATAAGCTTAAATAACTATGCATGTGATATTAAAATCCTATATAAACATCTTGCGCTGTACAGCTCTTCTTTGAGATCTACCATTGAAAATGCAAGATTATTTTAAAAAGCATGCACCAAGTTCCTAAACAGGATCCCCATTATTTCTAGCTTCACCAGTCTTTGTATGAAAACAATACTTCTAGCTTTATTATCTGAATATTAACAGATACAGTACAAAGTATTTTGTTGATATTAATGTGCTTACAGCTTATTACACTGAGTTAATTAAAATCTGAATAAGGCAAAATCTGGAAATTCTGCATGTCTAATTTGTCCACTAAAGCAGCCTGGGTAATAACACAGCTCCGTAAGAGCATTAGGCTATCACAATGCAGCATATGATTCTGTTCCAGCTCTATTCATTTCCAAGAGAAATGGGAAAAGCTGCATGGCTTTGTGAGCAAACCATTAGCTTGTCATCTCCAGGGAAATGGTTCATCAAAGCATTTCAGCTCCAGCCAGATTAGATCTCAGGCCGCTTCTCCTTCGGCAGCATCTACTGGCACATAGCAAGATCACGGCAGGGATGCCCCATTTGGGAAGCCCGTAGCCTAAGCCTGAATTTTTGAGGTGCAAGTCAAAGCCATTAGAAGTTTACTACAATGGCAAGTAANAGAATTTTAAGGAACTACTTGACATCTCTTAAAATCCCTCTCTCTTGTGACTATAAGAGAAATTTAAAATCTCGCTTAAAGTAGAACAAACCAAAATAAAGAAGGTTCTCATGCTGACTGTCATCGAGGAAAAGAATATTTGACACAGGCTCAAAAATCCCAAATTCAATAAATTTCAGTTTAAAAGCCTCAGGACATGTAAAGATTGAGTCGTGTGCTTGACTAATTCAACCTTTCTCCTCCAAACTTAGAGAAATTAGAAAGAAGAAAAAGGCAGAGGCAACTGATTAAGCAAAGTCTAAACTAAAGCACACTTTGCAAATTTCATACATTTTATTTCTCCCTAAACTCCCTTCCAAATGCTCCTTGAGCACACATTGGCGAGTGAAGGGAAAATCCTGCCGGATTACTTTGAGAAAGCTTGGTTAGACCTTCTCAGGACTATGTGGGCTCAAAACAGCGTCCACACCAATAGCAGATGTCTTAGCAGCCAGAAAGGAGTTAGTATTATTTTTAATAGTTTAATGAATTTAAGCATTCCCTTCCCTTAAAAAAAAAAATTCATCTATGGACTGCATCCATTAAAAACCATAGTAAAGTAAGTATACAAGAACATGGAGGGTGCTGACAAGGCTTTAAAAATTTCAAGTCACTATCAGAAAAGTGATGGAGAGCTCCAAAAGGGAATAAATGAAGGTGTAGTAGCAAGTGTTCAAACTTACTGCAGTGACTTCTACAGTCTGAGTGAATATCAAACAGTAGTGATATCCGTAACCACTTAGACTGAAATATTAAGATCCCAACATATGGCAATATCTGAAAGGACATATCCATGGGAAATACACCAGAAAAATGCCTCGCAAAATACAGCCCACTTTCCTAAGAAACTCATCTGTTTAGACACTGGGTGCAACACAAGGTCCACTAGGGAAGATGTCACTAGCTGCCATCTGAAGTGGACTAAACACCCAAAGACAGGTACAAAAAAATCTCTCATCACTCTGAAGGGAGCCACTTCAGCTGTCTCATACGAGACCAGACATTTGGGATTCATTCCCTAGATGCAGTTTGAAGTGAGAAATGAAGTCTTCACAAACAAACCAAACACTTGAATAGAAATGAAGGATCAGCATGTTCATTATCCGTTTGTTCTCAGAGCAGCGAGCTGCTAACATCCAGATTTTAACCTCTCTGCAGACTGGCATGAAGAACTCAGGCAGGCTGATGATTATAAATATCCTCTACAGCCACATCTCTACTCTTGACCAGAGAAACAGGGAAAGTGTCCAAAGATGAATGAAGAGATAGACACTGCAAGTTGCCAGCATCCTTCTAAAAGTCAACAGTTGCCATCAGTTTGTCAGCCTCTTGCCCTGGGCAATTACAACTTTTAGGATCCTTTAGACTCAGGCCTAAGCGGTAAATTCTTAAGTTGCTTTAGATTTAAGTGCTGTACTGAAAGAAGAGTAGGGAAATCCATCAGAGCCTCCTGCTGGTGGTTCAGGTCATTCTGCTGCCTTGCCCCGTATCATACTGTCTTTAAACGCTACACTACTCATCATGCATGGGCTTCAGATTCAATTTACGCGAAAGTACATTTGTCAAATATTTATTCCTTAATTGCTCCTCTAATAGTATAAAACTTCCCACAGTCAGATGTAACCTCACAGTAAAGCCTCCTGCACGCAGAGGTTCAAGCAGAGGTAGAATTGGAGTCTTTTGGAAGGTGCAGTTCAACAGTACTTAGCAGTGCCCCTCTGACCAGCGAGGGACTGGCACCAGCAGAGCAAGCTGTCCCTACAGGAAGGTCCTAGTGACCACATGAAGCCAGAAGATGGAAGCACAGAAATGAGTTAAACTGAAACACGGACAAAAAGTGGTGAACACACTAAGATACTTAAGTCACTAACAGGCTTGAAGGACACTGAACAGAGTCGCTGGACAGCTGTTTACTTTTAGTATCTTAATTTTTGAAAACAAAAGTATTTCCACCTAAATTTTCTACGAAAACATTGTTAGCAAAAAGTGCTTCTTTTAAAGCAGGCTAGATAAAAAACCCTTCTGAACCAACAAGGCTCCTGCAGAGCCTTCAACTGTTGTTCACTGAAATATTGATATACAGCTGAGAAGTTACACTTCTGATCAGCCATAGTATAAAATACTAGTTGGATGCGCTAGTAAACTCGGACTCCTGAGCATACCAAGTCTAGAGCAAGGCTTACAAAGCAAAATCACCTGACTGATACATGAAGAAACCCTCAACTCACCTTCTGAGCAGCGAGTCAAGAGAGTATAGTCAGTCTCCTCAGGTGCAATTAGAGATCGTTTGCATTTTGGAGCCAACTGAATTTCTACACTGTAAAAAATCTGTATAAAATTCAAACTCAGCATTTGGACAGCTGATCTACTATGGGAGAATTTGGTATTGACTACATGTAGGTGATTAATTTTACCATTTATCATTATACCTATATCATGATCATACTTTCCTCTCTTCCTCCCAGTCAGTAAGATATTGTAAATTTAATAACTCATGTCACAGAGCAAGAGATGTGCAGAGATAGGAAAATAGGAACAAAACACCCTGTTCCCTCAGTATACACCCTGTTGTATCTTCTAAGCATTGATAGAGCTGTCGATCCCATATTACTTGCAAGATGAAATCTAAAGACTACTCCTAATCAATACTTTTTCTGCAGGTCAGCACAATAAGGGCTCCTAAGCTGAGCTGAAAAGCCCCTGTGGCACCCCAGTGACCCCCCAGCTCTGCACAAGCAGTCTCCTTTCTCCAGCACAACAGGAGCAGGAGTCCAGCATTTCTAGACTCTTCCAGACAAGATTTGGCAGGAACAAGCTGTAGCTCTAACTGCTGGGCTTGCACACTGTATTTAAAACACCAAAGCCAAAACTGTCCATGCCAAGTTTTGTTGGTTCACGTCAGTTGTTTATCTCAAGCCATTGCAACCAGCGGGTGCAGCAGAAGCTTTCCATGATCCTAGCAGAGGCAGGAATTGATGTGCAGTGACAGTGATCCACTCAGATAAAATGAGAAGCTGTGACCAGGACTTGAGAGGGACAGGCAGAAGCTGCCTGGGTGGTACACTGGATCAAAGTGGTCCTAAGTCACATCCTGCCTCACCAGTGATGGGCAGATAGCTGGTGGGTAGGACCACGTGCAAGCTGCAGGTCACAGCAGACATGAGGGATACTTTCTCTTGCTGCAGATATTTTCCACATATCTTGCCTGGTCCTTCTGTCTCACTGCTTCAGAACAATCAAGAGTAATCTGGGTCCCTTATTTCTCGCGTGGAGGGGTGAGGTGGGAGTGTTCATATTCTGTTTGAGATCCAGTATAGGTTTATTTCACAATCAAACAATTCATGTCACCTCTCTGCTCAGATAAGAATATCTGAAATATATATAAAAAAATATTACTGAATTAAAGATCTGCAGTTTATTAATGCCTACTAATTCTTTATATGCAGAATTTTCTCCCATACTTGCGTAATAGTAGTGCTTAAGTTTAACTGTCATAGTCAAGATGTCTTTAGACATTTAAAAAGATAATGTCAAGATAAATAACACCAAGTCCACACAATGAAAAAAAAATTAAGATAGACGTATTACAAATGCGTAAGTACAAACAAAACCAAGGTAGAATATTGTCACTTATACTATGCTTTCCAACATTAGCTTTGCTTGCTATTAGTGTCGTTGATTTATATTAGATGTCTTCTCTGTGCTTTTCTGATTTATACATCATTTTAATTTAACTACCCTTTTTCCGTGGGGACTTCTTGTTTAAATTCCATCCGCAACACAGCTATTTCTCTAAATTACCCTGATGTAGGGATGAGCCAATCTTATCAGGATCATTGGATGAGCACAGCACTTAATGCAGGGGGTTTCATTATTTTCACTGTGATATGACTTGCATCAAGCCTATTTACAAACACTAAACTGGTCTGAAGGAGATTCGCATCAGCCAGACAGGTTGGCAGGAAGACTTGACAGCAGAGGCTCACGCAACTGCTTGTATCTCTGCATTAGGAAACACAAGAAAAGCAGCAGAAGCGATATACACAGTGCTATCAAGAAAAGCTCAAGTGGTCAGAAAAATATAGTTACACAACTTGGGATGTGCAGTTATCCAGCTAAACCAGAGTTTAAAAATAAAAATAATTACCAAGACAAACTTAAGCCATTTACAGAAACCTTCTTAAAAGGGAACAGAGGATTTTCTCAGCAGAAATATGAGCTAAGGCCTCCTCCAAGCATTATTTAATATTTCCTTACAGGTACAGATAGGCAAACTACAATAACAGTTGGGAATGAAGGGACCTCCTTTGGTAATAAAATAGGAAGATAGCAGGGGGTTGTATTTTCTAGCTGTTTTACACAAGCACTGCTCTTGGACACCAACAGAAGAGACTGTAGTGCTCGCTACCACGCTCCAAAAATGATGTTCGCTGTATGTCGGTCAAAAAGGAGCTAATACACAAGAAAGAAAATTTATTAGAGGCTTTATTTAATCCACTTCTGTATCACACACATGCAGAGTTTTTCCTCTGCCTTATTTCTTTTTACCTTTTTTCAACTAGGAGAGCCAGACGTTTTTCCTCCAAAGCAAAAGGAAAGCCAGATCTAAGGTAGATCAAGCAGAACACTCTCTCAACCTCTGTCCTCCAATATTTCACAGTTCACAGTTTACAGTCATAACAGGATTCTGAATCTCGACAGCAGCCAGCATCGCACTGGTACTATTTAAAACCTCTCTAATGGCATTGCCAGCAGGAGGGAGATGATAACAACCTCGGTGTTTACAATCCGGAGCAGCAAGGGAAGCGTTACAGCAGAGAAATTCAGCTGCCAGACTAACAGCTTTTTTCTGCCTTATTAAGGTGTGGGGAAGAGAGGACAGATTAAACAACAATTTACTGGTGCCCCTAAAGTTTCCTAGAAGCAGCTGTTCAGAAGCCGGTTGGCATCATGACTGCTGTACAGTCAAACGATGATGTTTCAAAAGACCAAACTGCCTTTCAAAATCGAGTACCCTCACAAGATCGATGAGGCAGTCTCTCAGCTCCCCTTTCCTATTCTTCTCATCTAAGTACAATTCAATATAAATAATATTATGCAATTGCTTAAGAGGAAAAAAGGTCTACTGGATTTCCAGTACAAATCTGCCACCAGGAAAAAAAAATCTTTCATCTTGCTTGCAGGTGACATTTGAGGGACAGGCACTCACTAGGTATGCAAGTTAAAGCTCGCTTCATTAAATTTCAATTTTTGGCAGGTACTGACTGATGATATCTGACTGTTTCTGTGCTTAAACTCAAGACATCCAGATCAGCAGCAATTTCACACCATATGCTCCAAGTAAAGGTCTTCAAACGCTGCTGCAGTCCAGCCATGTCTGGCAGGAGCTGTGCATTTACTTTTTTTTTTTTTCCACTCCCAGTTCCACCTTGAAAGCAGCTGAGTATCAATGAAACAAAAATATCATAATCACTTTCATTCTGTGCACAGAATAAATATTGAGAGGCCATTAAATAAAAATTGCCAATGTGACTAAAATTGCTGTTCCAGTAATGCAGAAAGCTGACCAGAGAAACATCTTACACTTTTGATCAATAGCAATTTCCCATTGAATGTTCATGCCTGTACATTTTTAAAGAAAAACACCATTCTTTGTGCTGCTCGATCTGCAGTGAAGAAATCCATTTATGTGGGGTGTAAACTGTCTCCTCTACTGGACACGGGATGCCAAAAGGTAATTAGAAAGTATTTGAGTCGTAATAAGATCCAAGAAGATCAGTCACCTTGACTCCACGACACAATTAGGTCAAGGCTCCCACATGTTCCTTGGGAGCTCAAGTCTTGAGTTGATTTTTTTCTCCCATTCAATACATTTTGGGATATACCTTTCCAAACAGAAATGAACAAATACACCTGTACTGTCACACATGCCAACCCAATTTCTTTCTTCAAAATCTCCTTGTTGTAGTTAACTTTTGCCCCTTCTTCTGCAGCAATTCCGCACATCTCATCCATTTTCTTCTCATACACACACAGACAGGGAATTCCAGAGCAATTTGTTTCTTCCTTTTTAGCTTACCTGCTGGGCACGCACTGCTCAGCTCTGGTTAAACACCAACAGAATACAGCCAAAGAAGTGGGAACAGTAGATGGTTACTATTGCAAGTAACTGAGAAGTTACAGCACCTACAACGAAGGGATCACTTTTCCAGCCACCAAAGGTGCAGGCACAGCACGGTTGAGTATCTACGACTGTTTCCTGTTCTAAATTCCACTCGAAATTTCAAATTTCTATTGAAATGTTTGACAGTTGCCACTGGCTTTCAGTTCGAAGTAGCTGTGGGATTTGGAAAGGGCACCCCAATATCCATCAGGCTGCCCTCCTGCCAACACTGCTCTTCCCACCCACCTTGCAATGTCTTAACCAGCTGCAGGATTAACCATGCACCTTACTCATGCCCCTAGATTAAATAAAATTGACTTGAGCAGATATTTTCCTGTAAACTTGACCAGTAAGCATACTCAAGAAATTCTTTTCAGTGAGAAATACTACATGGGTTCAAATATAAAACTGCAGAAAAATGACATTGCTAAAGATGTACCTTTGTATACTGCAGTAAAACGAGCCTGTCAGCAAATCCGACCCAACACTGAACTTCAAAGTAACTATGTACTTCAGCTGAATGGAAATAGCATTTATTTACATCGATACATAAAAGCATCTCACGCTTGTTGCAAGCATTTTAACAGCCTTTAATAGGAGGACTTGGCAATCTTAGCACTTCGCAACGTGTTAACAATGCTGAGTAGATTCTTAAAAGATAAATATAAACTATTAATATTTTATGTGCCAAGATCTTCAGAAGTCTTTGGGACTATTGATTACTTAAACCCATTAAGTGCTATTTTGATCTCAAATAGCTAAAGATATCTGCAAGGAGATCCAAGCTAAGTGGTAACAGTTATTTTGAGAGCAAGCAATTTTCAGCAGTTATCATTACCAATAATGAAGTTTGCATTTTAGATACCACTAATCAGTAAATAACAGCTGCTAGGACAGTTTTGTCCAAAAGATTGTGTTTTATCTTGTATTTGCTTTTTATTCCTGACTTAAACATGTTTGAGTCCATTTCGTACCAGAAGCACAGACCAAAAGACAACCATAAAATTTATGGCATGAGTTTTCTTTCTTTCAAAAATATCTGGGTTTATACTAGCAACAGGAAAGGCTTGAGACATCTGAAATATTGAGTAAAAATCTGAAGGTGACAGTTTCGAGTGCTGTGAAAGTGCAAAGCATTGTTTTC
>WEIS01020519.1:0-20338 GCA_013389965.1 Todus mexicanus | reverse complement strand
AGGATCTCACGGCTTGTTTTTTTGTTTTGCTTCCCCCAAGCGTTGCGCAGGCTGCGGTTTGCTGGCCCAGGCGCCCAGCCCCAGCAGCTTGTGACTCAGGGTTGCTGGTGGTGCTCCAGGGCAGGAGGAGGGCCGCCCGTGGCCCAGCCTGGCCAGGGAACCACACTCCTACGTAGGCGTCGAGCTCGGGACGCTAGGGATGTTCCTCCTCCTGGATGGGGATGTTCCTCCTCCTGCTGCAGAGGAGCTGGGAACATCCCCATCGCCACTGACGACGCTTAGACACGAGACACTGCCTGTTTACAGAGGTCTTTGGGAATACAGCTGAAAAACAAACTGGCTTTTTTTTTTTTCTAGGGTTTTTTTTCTCTCCTTCAATGCTTAGAAGTCCCCTGGTGCTTCGTCCTCCCTCGTAACACTCCCACAGCTCCTCCGCCAGCATCTCCCTTAAAATCACAGCCGAGCAATTACCGCCGCTGCTCCCAGGGTACCGGCTCCCGGGGGACAGTCCCGGCGAGGGGTCCCGGTGAGACCTCCCCGTTTGCCTGCCAGTTAGGTTTAGCAAGGCTCCGACTCCGGGGAAATCCCACGTGGATCCTCTACGGGGCTAAACCAGCCAGGCGCTCCACCAGCCTTTGGCCAAAAAGCGCCGTACGCTCCGTGCCTCAGTGTGTGTATATGTGCATGTATAGAAAATATGTTATTTAGCATCGTAAGCCCTCATTAGCAGCAATGGGATTTGTGTGGTTTACAGCCCCTGGGAAGCTATACGGTAGCTTACTCCTAATTTGCAAAGCTTTGAAGCCAATCACCGTACCTGGTGATTAAGGGATTTTTGGGGGGGTGGTTTGGGGATTTTTTTTTTTTTTCCCCTGCAATAATCCGATGTGGAGAAAACAGAGACCTCTCGATGGCTGCCGTGAAAAGGCTGCTGAGCGAGCCCTGTGATTCACTGGCCAAAAATAATGTGCTCTGTTTAAACAACATTCGCTCTGCGGCACAATCGGACAAAAACCAGGGGTATTTAAAGGGACCTTGTCAAAGAAGGTTTAAAAATAACTCTGGCCAGCTGTGTTTGGGTGAGTGGCTGCACGTGCTCACATCGTACGTTCCCGCTGCGCTGCCAGTTTTGTCATGGGTTGGTGCTTTGTAGGTTGCTTTTTTTTTACCTGAATTGGGCTAGCACAACATTTGAGCTTTGTCATCTGGTCACTGGGTGTATGAACTGACCCTGTCCTGAGAGAAAGGGTCTGGCTTTGGTGTAGGAGAGCGTCCTCCATCCCCATCCCTGGCCACGGCATAGTCCCTTGGAGGATGGCAGCTTTGTGGGGTCCCATCTATGCCTGTTTGTGCTGGCTGGGTTGTCCTCATCATGCTTGTGTGCCTCTAGGGAAGGTGGTGGGGGTGTTTTGGGGTGTTTTTACGGGTTGGAGTGGGAGCTGCTTGGCACACTGTCCCTGTCACCAGTGACACCCAGGCAGCTGTCCTCTGGTAGACCACAGCCCATGTGCTTGCAGGTGCATTACATGTGTGGTGTTTGTTAGGAAGCCTTGAGACTGAGCAGATCCTCCTCGTCTCCTCCCACCTCTCTGGGTTTTTGGAGGCATCTCTTTCCTGGGGAGTGGAGCAACTCTCCCTTCTCTGCAAACTCCCATGAGATGGGCTCCTCGTCCATAAGACAGCTGCTGTTTGTCAGGCAAGGCTTACTTTGAAACTGGGAGTCCCCCTTGGACCTGCCAAAAATACCCTGAAGTATAAACAGGCACTGCTCTGCCAACTTGCACCCTGTCTGACCTCCCTCTACTCAAAAAACTGAGATTTTATCTCTCTGTAAATGGAATCATGCCCCTTGCCCTGTCCTCGTCCTGGGCGCATGGAAAAAATGTGTATAAAGTGTGTATGATGCAGCTGCCTTGAAGAGCAGAACCAGGCTTCAGTTAGTTTCCTCATCTGAAGTACAAATAGGAGACGAAGGTCTGGTTATTTCTCGGTGCCATTTCCCCATGCACTGAATTTCCCAAGTCCTGTTGGTTTGTTGGGTTTTATTCGGTTGGAAACAGCAATAAGTAGTTGCTGGGGAATTCTCTCCTGCAGAAACCTCAGGGAAACACCTTTGCCTTATCCCCAGAAGTAGCTGCCCTGCTCGCCCTTCTCTCTCCTGTGTACCCACCAACTTTCCTACTACCTGTTGTGCCCTCTTGAGGTTTCTATTGTGGAAGTACCTATCAACTGACTGCACCTGACTGACTGAAAGCTGACACAAAGGTGGCTTGGATGTTATTTCTGAAACAAAACGTCAGTGAAACTTCATGTCTTGGCCTGACTTTGTGCTCCTCTGATTTTGCTGGAAGGCTGATTGCTGAGGGAACTTGACCTCTTTCCATGGTGGTTTTCTTCTGCTTGATGCTTACTGCTCCAGTTGTCTCTCATGTAGGTGATTTTTGTATTTTGCTGTTGCCATCTAATACAGCTGGTTACAAACCCTGCTAGTAATGGGATATTTACACTGCTGTTTGCATTCTAGGAGATGAATTTTTTGTATCCTAGAGTATTCTTCTTTGGATCTGGGCTTATCAGTGTAGTGAAGGACAGAAGTGTCCAAGGATGAAGAGAACATCTGCCCCCAGAGGCAGCATGGCAGGTATTCAGAATATCAGAGAGCCGCTGATATCCTTCCAGGTGTTCACTGAAGGGAGGCAAGGAAGAAGCCCTTCGATTTGATGTCATTACTGGCGCTGAAGTGACCATGGGCTTCAAAAGAACTTTTTCATCTTAAGGAGGAGGAAGGAAACTTCCAAGATGTTCCTCTGAAAACAGTTAAATGGAAGACACTCAGTCTATGGTCTTTCACATGCATTGATCTGCTCCTAGATAAGAAAGGCAGAGCAGGAGGAAGAAAATAATTCTAAAGAGTTTTTAACTTGGTGTCAGCAAATTGTCCTCGGTTCATCAGCATGAATTCGTTATTTGTCTGAAAAAAAAAATAATCAGGGGTCAGAGCAAGCGTTGCAGAAAACTTCTGTAAAAGTAAATTCCTAATTTTAACAAGAATCTCCTGGAAAACATCCACCTTTTCTGTTTACTTTCTGAGAATGAGTTTAGTGGTGAGAGTGCTGTGGAATTAAATAGGAAAGGGGGGGCAAAACTTCAAGCAAATATCAGAGTAGTCCCAAAAAAGCAAATTCTGAGTTCATCATAGACTTGCGATGTTGTGTTTAAAAAGTTTAAAAAAAAAAAAGTAAAAAATGGAGTTAATCATTCAAATACAGTAAGACTCTGGCTGATTTGTGTGTTCAATCAAGACTAATCACCACAGCTTGAGTCGTGAATATTTAATACTTGTGGAGTCTGCTCGCAGATTATCTGCATAATTTTTGTCATGCAGATTAAGTGACTTGATGAATTATGTCAGACACCACATACGTCTCAAAGCAGGGGTACGCTGGCGGACAACCTGCAAACAGAGCAAGTGTGAAGGGATAAAAGATATAATTTCCAGTGAGTACTTTTGATAATTTTTTAATTTGATTCCAAGAGCTCCAGGTTTTAATTTTTCAGTAACCTGGGTGTACAACTGAGTTTTTACTGGGTGATGTTTATGGGAGAGGCGTCTCCCTTTGAAGGTAAAGTATCAGAAGCTGGTATCTGCTCAACTGTCGCTGAGTTTCTTCCTAGGAGCTGCACACCTACGAGCTGTTTGGTCTACTTCTGTCTTGTATCTCCTCATATTGCTGCCGACTGCAGCCTGGTGAGGTAGGCAGGGCTAGTGAAAATGTCACTGGCATCTTGAACCTACAGGATCAACCCAAACAGCCTTAACTATGTAACACTGATGGTTCATCAACCATCAGGCCAACGGGATGAGGTTCAACAAGGCCAAGTGCTGGGTCCTGCACTTGAGTCACAACCACTGACTGCAACGCTCCGGGCAGGGGGAGATGTGGCTGGAAAGTTGCATGGTGGAAAAGGGCCTTGTGAGGCCACACCTTGGATGCTGGTTTCAGTTTTGGTCCCCTCACTCCAAGAAGGACCTGGAGGGGCTGGAGTATGTCCAGAGAAGGGCAACAAAGCTGGGTAAGGGTCTAGAGGACAAGACTGGTGAGGAGCGGCTGAAGGAACTGGGGTTGTTGAGCCTGGAGAAAAGGAGGCTCAGGGGAGACCTTCTCACTCTCACCAACTCCCTCAAAGGAGGTTGGAACCAGGTGGGGTTGGTCTCGTCTCGTGGGTAACAAATGATAGGACAAGATGGCTTCAAATTGTGGCAGGGGAGGTTTCGGTTGGATATTGGAAAAAACCTTTTCCCCACTGCCAAGGGTTCCCCAGGCCTGTCCCAGGCTGCCCAGGGCAGGGGTGGAGTCCCCATAATCCCTGCATGGGTTTTCAAGCCGTGGAGATGTGGTGCTGAGGGGCACGGGGTAGTGGTGACTTGGCAGTGATAGGTTCATGGTTGGAGTTGATGATATTCAAGGTATCTTCCAACCAAAATGATTCTATCTAAGTCCTCAGGAAAAAGATACCATCGGCAGCGTAGTGCTGCACTCAGAGCATGTGCTGGTTAAAAAATGAATTTTTTTAGTTCAGTGAGGTGCTCTCACTGCTTTGTGCAAACCGGGCAAGCTGTGTTTTACCAGAGTCTGGTTGATTGCTGCCTTTCCCTTGGTTGTCCTGGCCTTTTCCTGGAGTAAAACATTTTAGCACCCTTGAGATTTGCTTGTAGATGGTGTTTTTTCCCAGCAGAGGCCAGCAATTCTGTGCCTGCCCCTTGCTGCCTTACTCCCCGTAGACACACGGCTGTTGTCTTGTTTGCTCCTGCCCCTCGGCTGGGTGGCATCACAAAGGAGGGATATTTTGTGTGATACCAACATATCACAGCCTACGCCTGTCTAGGGTATGAGTTAACTTGAAACACACGAGTTCAGACTTCAGCATGAATTTTATAGGGTTACGGACAAGAGTAATGCTCCGGTTTGGACTCAGATTGCTCAGACAATAGACTGCGCAGTTCACTGAGGATTTCTTATTTTGGTACAATTTGTGTTTGTGGAAAAAGCCTGAAAACAACCCGACGTAAGGATTAAACATATATAGGAATGATAGTACCTTGGCAAACAACGTGTATGCTAAGTTAAAGTAGTTTTGTCAAATAAAACTTCACCCTACACTTCTGTTAAGGACAAATCCTAAAAGCTCTAGAAAACTCTTTGCAGGAGGACCCAGGGTCCTCCCATTGACTTCCTGCAACCTCCAGAACAATGCAAGGCTTCTGACATTGTCATCGTCTGCATCCGTAGGAATGTGTTTGTGATTTGCCACAAATTAGGCAGTGACAGGCAAAGAAATGCAGAAAATGTCTTTCATTTAGAGGGGGAAAAAAAAAAGAAGACATTTTCATACAGGACTTTGTCTCTTCCCTACTTCAGCCTTTGCAGTGGAGTCCACCAGTAAAAGTTAATTGTGAATAAAAATGAAATCAACTTGATTATCCAATATGAGATTAAAAGAAAGTATTAAATGACACAAGCGAAGTGGATCATGCTTCCCTCTGCCATTAGTAGGATTTTCAATTACCAACCTGCACAAGGCCACTGATTAGTAGCCCATTTATTTGGACTGTGCAAGTCACACCATCCCTCTAAGGAAGAATTACATATGGTACAACTGGGATAAACAAACTGGTGTTACAAGACAAGATTAGAATTATCATAGGATCATTTTGGTTGGAAGAGACTTTTAAGATAACAAGTCCAACCGTTAACCCAGCACTGCCAGGGCACCACTAAGCCATGTCTCACACAGCAAACCGGAGTCTTCATTCTCAGCCCGTTGCAGCTCAGAGAAATGCCGCCTGATTATTTATTATTTCAACTGGTGCTGGAGCAGGGGTATTATTGCAATTAGCAGGAAAAGGAGAAAGTTGTGGGGAATCCATGCTACCTTACAGAAAGTACATTGTTGTGCCTCCAGTGAAGGAGGTTTCCTACATAAGGGACAATCATCTGCAAAGTTTGTTGCCACCACAAGTCAGTGAAGTCCAAAAGCTGGATAAGCTTCAATTTTAAAATAACTGAAACAAACCAAAAATTAAACACCCCAAACCAGCCAAAGGGTAGATACCTGGGTAGCAAGAAAGGGTGTCACAATAGCAATTAATGTCCGCTCTGACCATGCAATATCTGCTGGCTTGCTTGATCTTCACCTACACTGGAACCTCTCCATCATCTCTGGGATTTAGTTCTTGTGGAAGGGCAATTTGGGTAACATAAGGCACTTCATATGTTTACATGAGGAAAGCAAATGCTTTTTAAGTGTGTAATCTCTAGAGATACTCCCAAGTCTTCTGGACACGGTCCTAGGCAGCCACCTCTGTGTGACTCTGCTTGAGCAGGGTGGTTTGGCCAGATGTTCTCCACAGATCCCTTCCCAGCTCATCCACACGTCCAGCTCTAGTGTTTCACTGAACGCTTGCAAGGAGTCCTTGTCTTAATTAGGAAACTGGGGGTGCCAGTTTTCAAATAACTTCATACTGGCAGGAGAGAGACTAATAAGAGGAGAATGGCAGAGGCTTTTCAGCGCCTCAAGGTCACAAGAAGTGACCTCTCTTTGTTTTAGAGCATGCTGTAGTCATTGTGTGTGTGCTTTCTTGATTGATAAATGTCTCCCTAACTCTGGCTGCAACTTCTTGTAACAGGAATATCAGGGGAAAAGATGAAATATGTGTCCAGCAGCACAACTAGACTAAGAAAAAAAAAACCCCTCCCATCCTCTGTGCAGCTTTTTCCAACTCAAAGTTTGGAACACAAAAGGGGAAAAGATGCCAGAATCCCATTTTGTGCCTTTAAGAGTTGTCCTTTCTCTACAATTTCACCCACTCTGGAGCAGCTGCTGGAAGAACAGGATTTTGACTGAATTTTTCAGAGCTCCTTTTCAACGTCCAGTGCTGTCTAGGATTTCTCTGACCGTTGCAAGGCACACAATGCTCATTAAGTTAAAGAAAGACGTGTCGGCCCTGTTCTGTCTGACAAGAGTGATGGCTGAGGTATGTAATTAGTGGGTACCTGCTGGTATCAGCTGCTTCTGTGCTTGCTGCTGAGCAAATTGCTGGAGGCCCAGGAAACATCAGAGCTGGCTTTGCCAAAGACAATGCAGGACAGGCTCTATTTTAGAGAGAAGTGATGTGATAAGCTGAGAACTAGTTGGAGAAAATACCTGAAGCCTGGATGAAAAGTTGAAACCCCGCTAAAACTGGAGCTTTCTTGGTTCGTAGAGTCATAGACTCAGCAAGGTTGGAAATGACTTTCAAGATCATCAAGTCCAACCATCTACTAAACATTATAGTAACCACTAAACCGTGTCCTGAAGTGCCACATATACATGATTTTTAAGCACAACACTTCTCTTGCCGTTCTCCAGAGAGAGGTTTTTTGCAGGAATCTAAAACAGCAGCATCCCAAACTCTTCTGTAATCCTCTACACGGCCCATGCCCTCCTTGTCCTACAAAAAAACCCCCAACAAATTAACGTTTTTAATCTGTCACTTCAAGGTAGGAGGGAATTTGGTGGCAACTTTGCCTTCTTGCTGAGGAAGAATGAGACATGGCAGCAAGGAACAATGTTGTGGAGTGACTAATGGAAAGGGAGGTACTGTCTCTTGGCATCTTCCACGGCACATGAACAGTCGTTTCGAAGATGGTTTTTTTCCACAAGGATTAATGTCAACATTGCAAGGAGGGTTTTTTTTTTTCCTTCTCTGGTTGTGATCAGCAGCACGCATAAGACCCAAAAGTGCGTTCACAACTGATACCTATAAGCACGGCACACAATAGATGTGCGGGCTTCAAAACGAAATTCAAAGAATGAATCATCCGTGTGATTGTTCGTGTTATAAAACAATTTGGTGATGATTCCAGTAATTTACCGAAGGGATGATGTGTTGTTTCCCAAGCTGGAAGAAAAAAACAAAAAAGCGCTTCTCTGTTGCTCTTTGATTTCCCCTGGAAATGAAATGTGGAGGTTTCCACCTGGCAGATCAATAGCTTTTCAACATCTTCCTTTCTCCTGCGTTTCCCAAATGAATGCCTGTTATTTGGAAGCATAACAGAAATAAGACAGAAAATGACTGCAGGAAGATTTGAAGCCAAGTCTTTCATTTAAGCCGCTGTAATACGCGAAGCGATGAAATCTGATTTTTTTTTTTTCCCCCTAATTTTTTTCTTTTTGTTGCAGTGAACGGTGCTGTCTTACTGCACAGCACTCCTCGTTTGTACATTTTCGGGCTGAGCAGGCCCTTATCTAATGGCAGGCAAATAGCTGGAGCCAACATCTTGAGGAGCATGTTCCACGGGGACATTTCCAAAGCATTTAACGTAGATGTCCCCAGTGCCTGGCACTGAGTGCTTTGGATACGTTTGGGTGGTGTTTTTAAATGGCCACCTGAGTGAACACGAAGAGATGCCAGTAAGGCTTAAGCATCATCAAAATATTAGAGTTTACTCAGGACTGCAAAGACATCTTCAAAAAGCGAGTAGATGTGGCACTGCAGGGCATGGTCTAGTGGTCATGGAGGTGTTGGGTAGAAGGTTGGGCTTGATGATCTTAGAGATCTTTTCCAACCTTAATGATTCTGTGATCCAGGAAAGTCTGAATTCTGCTCAGAGGAAGGGAACCTGGCCGAGCTGTTCCAGCAATAACGCAAGGGCATTTGTCTTTTTAAAACTTCCAAATCTGCCAATGACCTTGATCCTTTTGGGAGAGTGGAGTTACCATTGTGGTTTTTCTTTCCATTCTTTCTCCTGCAGCCTCTCCCCGCTTTGTTGGTGATGCTCGGCAATGCACTGGCCATAGCAGAACATCCTTGTGCAAAACTGCATCTACCAGGGGCTGGAGTGGGGAGTATGTGAGGAAGGTGCAGAAATCTGGGAGGGATGAGGAGGTGCTTGGGTGAGCACCACAGAGCACAGACAGGCTCTGGCAGCATCCTCTGGTGGGGAGGGACCTCTTACAGGGCAAACTAAGACTGGTCTAGGAGGCAAGCGTGACTGCTTCGTTCAGACCCTACTGACCCTTCAGGCTCCTTCCATAAGCTCTTTCCCTTGACTGTCCTTCAAGGCCCAGTGGTATCTGCTTGACCTGGGGCAGAGGAGGGCTCAGATCATCCCTTAGTGGACCTATCTTCAGCTCATGGCTGCAGCCAGCTGATATATATTTAGTGTTTGCGCTCCCCTCTGATTTTATTTGATTTTATTCTAGAATCTCTGGGGATCAACAAGTTGTACATGTCTCTGGTGGATCCCCTCCTAAAGCTGCAAAGGAAAGTGAGGAGAGCTGAGGTGGGGGGAAGCAACGGGTCTGGCTTTCTCAAACATCTAGTAGGTAGTTTTGTGGACTCAAAGGGGAGCTGATTTAACGAGCAATGGATTTCAGCAGGCTCGAGGCCTCTTTGGCTCATCAGCCAAGACTTGAAGCACTCCACTAATGTTTCTATTTCCAGTCTTGGCTCTGTTTTATACTAGCCATCACCCTGAATGTTGCCTTTTATTCAGGACAAGTTGTCTTTTCAGCAGCGTTTAAATGTATCCTTAATGTGAATTATCATGTTTTATGGTAGCGTATCTGAGGAAAAGAAAAGGAGGCTTGAAGAAAGCTTTCTGCTGGCAGTAAATTAGATCCAACTTTCTGCGATAAGCTGTAGTAGCTCTTCAGAGCAGATGTATTTTATCAAGTTAAGAAGACAGACTGAGAAAGCATGGACTGTGTTCAGGCTTTAAAAAATGTATTTTCATGTTGGTGTGTACATTATCAACGATAAATCGACAGAAGCTGTGATTGTCTCTTGGTTGAACACGATGTAGCTTGTACTGGGTCTGTTATTTACTCGTAGGATGACAGAGACGCTTTTGAAGCCACGTGTTGCTTCTTAAAGCAAAGCTGAGGGTACTGGTGGAAACGATGGGCTGTTGGCCCAGGTTTGGTCAAGGGAAAGGGCATGTTCCAAGGCAGATAACCCACCCTTGTGCAGTCTTATAGACCTACAATACCTGGGAGAAATCTCACGCTCTTGTCTTGAATCCAGTTTCAAATAGATGTGCGCATTCAGAGCGAGAATTTTTCAGAAGCCTTGCTGAGCTGAAGTCAAGTGGAGCGAGCAGACCTTTCTATTTTCTCATTCCTTCATTCTTCTGCCATGCCCAGGCAGCCAGACCTGGCTTAGGAGGTTTCCAGGCCAACTCCACTGATGTGACGTGATGCTGGCCATGTCATTTCCTCCTTAAATCGAGTTTGTTTCCCTTTCGCTCTACAGCTGGACCGAGGTGGGTTCCCCAGGGTTTGGGCTTTCCACTTCAGTTCCTTCTTTGAGTGTGGAGGAAATTTGCAACTTTTCCTTGTGGCGTGGCATGATGTGGATCACGACTGTCTTCGTGAAAACCCTTTTCTAGTCCTTTTCTGCCTTACTCTTCATGAGGGTGACTAAACCAGATTTTTTTTTTCCTGATTCATGATTTGCAACTGGAAATGCAGAAGCTTAAGGCAGAATACTCAGCAGCCCTGCAGTTCAGCCATTGCTGGGGAAGGTCCACGCTGAAATCCCCCATCTGCCTGATTTGGACTGGGAACTTGAAGCGAGTCCATCTGCTGGGGTGCCCCTTTCTGCCAGGGCAAGAACTGCTGTCCTTTGAGGATGCTAAGCTTTAAACTAGGCTTGGGTCGAGTCCCCAAAAGCTGGTAAAAGCTCATTAAATGTGTAGGAGGAAGAGGCTGTGCCAAAGAAAGCCACAGAAATCATAGCTCTACTTTACCCCTACCCCATCTATGATCTGGCCGCTCTCTGGCTGCTAGGCTGAGTTTTCCTGGACACATTTCTTCACTGAGCTGGGCTTCTCCTTTTTTCTCTCTGGTGCTGCTCAGGACAAGCGTTACCTCTTATTGTGAGTTTCTGTAGGGCTTTTCCCCACAGGCGCTGTTGTGACACCTCCTAACTTTATTCTAAAATGCAGAATGACAGCCCTGTAAGGTCTGATATTTGCCCGTAGAGGCCTGGGGAGTGTCTGAATAGCCTTGGGAGGGGATATTGTAGGAGTGGTAGAAAAAAACCACCCTGCTTGCTTCTTTCTGGGCTGAATAGCCTTCTGGGTGGCCGGGAGCTTTGCTGGCAGGGAAATGTGACATTTGCCTGTTTCTCTTCACTGGATTTGGCCCCAAGGGGCAAGAACCGGAGGCTGCGGTTTCTGCAGTTGGTGATCAGCTTGCTAAATCACTGTCCATGGCAGACAGGTATGTCTGGATGTTTATTCTGAAATATTCTGATGAGGTTCTAGTCCACCAAGCTGTTCTCCAGGAGTGAAGATTTGCAAAATTCCGGTTTTTCATTTGACATTGTTTGGAGCAGGATTTTCATTTTCCCTTGGATGTAATCCCCGTTTCAAACAAAATCTCCCCCATGCGAAAAAAATCCTGACTTTGGGTTGCAGAAGGAAAAAGAAAGAATAGTCCCATAGTCATAGTTGTACAACACCATTAACTTTATTTTCTGCAGCTGCCAAAACTTTCCAAGGGGCAGCAGCTGCAGAACTCAACCAGATAAACCTTCTTGTTCTCTTCTTTTAGGAAACATCTAGACATTTTAGAAAGAAAATAAGATTTCAGAGGTATAACTCGGGGATCAGAGAGAATTAGAAGACTTCCTTGAAAGGGTTTAACTTCATACGTCATTACACACCCTTCCCCACCAGAGAAGGATGTTTGCTTATTAAATACTTCCAGCATTGAGGGTGTTACTGCTCCTGCTAAAAGGTTGAGACTTGCGTCAGAGTTTGCACATAAACCCCTTGACTAGAGGGAGCGAAACGGTAAATTCAAAATGGCCAAACAAAACTCTTGGCAAAGCCTCAGGATATCACTTTGTTTGGGAAAATTCAAGGCCACGTGACCTCAGGGAGAAAGGAGCCAGAATTCCTCTTGGAAAAGGGAGCAGACCTCTAAAGGCTTCTGTGGCAATTACAGACAGGGGGTGACTGAGCATCAAACAGCAGAAACAGTTTTCTGGACGTGTTTCTGTTCACAAGCTCTCTCACTAGAAGTTTTTTATTACTGAAAATCCCCTGAAAAACCTGGTTTCTAGCAATTTAGGCTAAAACCGCTCTGCAGGTCCCCATACGACGTGTCTGGCTTTGCGAAATCGCAGCTTCACACACACCGGGTCCCTCTCCCAGCGCCGCTCTGCAAACAGGCGCTGCTGAGTCACCTCCACCGCACAAACAGGTTCTCTGTTCTCACGGGTGGGAAAACACTCGTCCCGGTGGTGTTTGGACTTTCTGTAGCTCCAAGGACGCTCACGTTGTTATAAATAGCAGCGGCGGGGCTCTGAAAGAGCGCGGGGCTGTGACTAAGGCTCTGTTTGAAGAGCGCGCTCGCTGCCGTAGATTTGTGTTTTGATTTCCAGCATTTATCACCTTCCTTTCCTGGAGTTTGTGATGAATTTGGAAGGGAGAAGCTTTGCTTTTCTTTTCGTGAACTGGAATGATCCCGGTGAGTTGGGTCTGCTACAGGGAAGGTGTCCCTGCCATGGCAGGAGGGCTGGAAATAGATGATCTTTGAGGTCTTTTCCAACCCAAACCAGTCTATGATTTCCCCAGGAGGCTGGGACCCAGCACCAGGCTGACATTGAAGAGGTAAAGCACCAGGGACTAGATGATCTTTCAAGGTCCCTTGAATCCTTAACATTCTGTGATTCTGTGACACGCCAGCTCTCTCTCCCCATACAGCTAATGCCCAAGATATCCCCTTGAACAATGAGCTCGCTTGACAGGCAAAATTGGGAAAAAAACCCCACAAAATCTAAAGCAAAGGAGCTGATGCTGATTAGACTTCGACATTAGGTAAAATATTCAGCACGGATGCCTCCTGCTGGGTTAGCTTCAGGAGCAAAATAGAGAAACAAGAATGAAGTGCAAAGGAAGAATGCAGATTTCTAGATAGAGATGCATGGATTTGAAAGAGATCTTTTTAAAAAGTAGGGAGGACTCAAGGATGGTAGGTATAGACTGAAATATAATGTGGAATATTGCTCAAAGATATGCAGATGCTGAAGCGTCTTTCAGGATTGGACTCTTTGTAAAACGTTTGCTTCTTTTGGTGAAAGCTTACTTATTTTTTGTAAATAAGTGAAGCTGAGAAGCCCAACGGGCACAGACCTCATCGGTCTAATGATTCCTCAAGATTTAACGGCTTCTAATGAAGATCTGGAACCTTAGTAGCAGGAGTGGGAATATCTATCCTTAATCCCCTCAAGCAAACATAGAAATCCTCGCTTCTTAGTGGGATCGGAGTTGGCCTTTGAAGAGCAACTGGAAGCAAATAGGAGTATTAGAAACATCTCTGAAAAAGCCAACAATGACATTTTTGGAGCGGCTTTTTCTGTGTGTTTCACGTAGGCACGATTTTATTAATGCATACGAGTGTTACCCCTTGCACCCTGTCCAGTCACGTAGAAATCTAGTTTACATATCTCGCCTTCACCTCGCTGTCATTATTTTGCTCTCTATTAAACGGTTGGTTGGATTGCTAATTAAAAGGGGGGGGGGGGAAGGAAGGCAAGTTTTCCATTTGCAATCGTTTCAGAGCCTTAATTTCCTTAGAGGCCTAACAGCGTGTGCTGTTGGCACAGCTCAAACATCCACGTCTTGGTTATCCTGAAAAAGCACCACAAATGCAACAATGGACTTAACACGTGTATCAACGTGAGAAGTTGGAGAGGCCAACTCCAACCCACTGAGCTCCTCCAGCAGCAAACAGCGGAGGAACGTGGCTGGTGCAGGAACATCTGTGCAAACACACCACCAGGGCTATCGAGACATCCTGCCCTGCTTCAGTGCTGAAGCCAAATCCTAGGTCTCCTCTGCCCCTCTGGAATCACACCAGAGGCTCCAAGCAAGGTACCCCTGAGCTGGCTGCTTCCAAACCAGCAGGAGATGCCACTAGGGGAGGCTTGGTGGGGAAAACCAGCTGCCATTTAAAGCTCTCAGCTTCTCTGCTGGCTTCAAACACAAGTTGTAGGGAGGTGAGATAGCGACTGGTAACTTTAAGGGCAGATCCTGGCACTGGGGTATTTCCAATAGGCACCCACTTGTGTCCTTAAATGTTGTGATGGATCCTGAAGGGGATGGGGAGTATTTGATTCACAGATTCACAGAATGTCAGGGATTGGAAGACACCTCGAAAGCTCATCTAGTCCAATGCCCCCATTGCCGGAGCAGGATCACCCAGATCAAGTCCCACAGGAACTCGTCCAGGCGGGTTTGAAATGTCTCCAGAGAAGGAGACTCCACAACCCCCCCGGGCAGCCTGGCCCAGGCTCTGGCACCCTCACTGCAAACAAGTTCCTCCTCAGATTCCAGTGGCACCTCCTGTGTTCCAGCTCACACCTGTTACCCCTTGTCCTATCACTGGGTGCCACTGAGAAGAACCTGTCTCCATCCTCCCAACACTCGCCCTTTACGTATTTATAACCATTAATGAGGTCCCCCCTCAGTCTCTTTTTCTCCAAGCTCAAGAGCCCCAGTCAGTTACTGATTGCACTTCTCCAGCCTCTTCAACCCACGCGGCTGAGGCTGAAGCTAGTAGATGTTGGTACTCACGACACGAGACAGGTGAGATCATTGCTCGAGCATTGCCAGATGGTGCTGTAATATCCTCGCATGTTCATCATCTGAACGTGTGAGTTTTCCTCAAGCTTTGGAAGACAACCTTGTTGTCACCTCCAGGGTAGTTTCTTTCCAGAAAAGCTGTTGCAAATGACACTGGAATTTGCCAAGCTCAGCTCTGAGTCCAGCCCTCAGACAGACGCTCATTGGTGAGTCCAGTCTCTCTGACATGTGCTTTCATAAATGTACATACAGCTCCCAGGTCATGATTTAACCAAATTTCGGAGGATGGAAAAAGTCCTAATCATGCTCAGTTTACCTCCCATTACTCAAGTTCTCTTTATTGTTATTACTGAAGTTATTTCTTTTACTAGATCTCTTCTGTTATCCCCAAAATTAAGAGCATCCTGACCAGATCAAAAAAATTATTTGGTGAATATTCTTGGGTTTGTTACATAATTTATTCAGCTTTTTTTTTTTTATGCTGTTCAACTCCAAAATTTACATCGAGGAAATAAATTTCAAGAGCTTTTTTTCCTCTCTCCCTTTGCACTATTGAATGCCAATACAGCCGCAGGTTTCTGTTCCATAAAACCAGATTAAAGGTAACGTGGAGTGTAACCTCCTTTGTGCCCAGCTCAAAGTTAATGGAATTTCATTGGTTTTGCTCTCCTGTGGTTATAAAATTGCTGCTTTATATTGTAGTCTGCTAAAGCATAAATAAATCTGTGTATTTACACACAGAACTATTTCAGAGGGAAAAAAATCTTCCCAGATTGTTCTGTCTGGGTACAGGAAAAAAATGTAACGAGTAATGCAAATTAAATCAGAAGGAAAATAGCAATTTGAGCTACCCTGCTCCAAAATATTAAATAGGGCAGGAAAATAGGGTTTAATGAGTATTAGCAGATAATGCTACGATATCCCAAAATATAATTGCTTTTGTCTCTGCTGGGGCACATTTTATCATGGCACAAGCGTGGGTAAATAGTGTGTTACAGCTGATACTTTGCTTTGGATTGTCGGTAACCAGCTTTACTAGGCACTTGGGCATATGTGGCTTCTGCTGGTCCCTGGTTGGGCAAAGGGTAAGCGTAAGAATAACACCGCAGTCCTGCTGTCTGAGCTGATTTACTGCACGAGTAAGTTCTATCACTAATAATAGAGCTACCGTAGCCAAGGAGAAGTGTAAGACAAAGCAGGGATTTAAAGGAGCCAGGAAGAGAGGGAACTGCGAGTTGCGACGTAATTAAATCTTAATGGCAGGTTCAAAGCATTAAGGAGCTCACCTAACGGCGTGTGTCCGTGCTGACCTGCACAAAACTCTTGCCTGTTTCTTAAGGGGTTTGTTGGCATCCAGCTCAACAATCTCCAAATGCAGTTGGAGCAGAGATCTAGTCCAGCAAGGTTCTGGAGTCCCCAAGGATGTCCTTGGAGGCTGAGAGCTCTCAGCATCCTGCAGTGCCAATTCCCATTTAGGATTGATTTGACTGCTCAAACTTCGGTTAAAAATGATTTGTTAATCCTAGAACCATTTTGGTTGGAAGAGACCTTTAAGATCACCAAGTCCAACCACTAACCCAGCACTGCCAGGGCACCACTACCCCGTGTCCCTCAGCACCACAATCTCCACGGCTTGGAAACCCCTCCAGGGATCAGGGGGACTCCCCCTCTGCCCTGGGCAGCCTGGGCCAGGCCTGGGCAACCCTTTCAGGGCATAAATTTTTCCTCATATCCAATAAATCCATTTGGATAGATGAGCTTTATTCACTAGGCAGACACTCCTCCAGCCATACACAATTTGTTAGTTTGTTTGTGTAAGTTATACTGTCGCTGGAGAAGACCACACTTCGTGGAGGTCTTGAAAACGGAACGGTTATTAGTAACAAACCAAAAAAAAAAAGCCATTTCAACAGCCATTTGTCTTTCAGGGCTCTATTGTCACCACCCCCTGTTACTCAGCGTCAGGAGAGGACTCTCTTTGTAGCTTTTATTCAGCCTTCTGAGAGCAAAATGCCGGTTTCTGATCTCTGGTGTGGCACTGCTCGAGGCTACTGGCTTGTCTGCNCACTGCCCTCAGTGTAAAATAAAATTCTAGTCATAAAAGCTGCTGAACTGAAACTTTCTTGCTCAGACGTATCAGCTGGTGATGCCCTAACCAAAACATGCTTAAATGTTTCTTTCTCTGTCTCGGAAATCATTAATTTTGCTAAGTTAACCCCTCAAGCAATACACGGCATCAGTGTTTCAGGCCACACAGGCTTTATCTAAATACATTGCCAAACTAATGCTTAAATCAATGTTTCTATGCCAAATCATCACCTTGTTCAAATAGATGTGATTTTATCTGTTTTAATGGGATGCTCATTTACACCAGCCACAATAATGGCTTTATTTTCCCAGCCAGCAATCCTGAAAGCTTTATTAGATTGAATTTACTCGGAATATCCATCCCAGATGATTTTTCAAAGTCACCCGCCCAACCTTAATCCAGAATGAATAAGGAATTTTACTGCTATTGTATTAAGTTCTTTTGTTTTTACCTTCTTGGAGTGATTATTTCACTTGATTATCACCCAAGAATATCATCTGACATTGAGTTTAGGTGCACCTGAATTCATTATGCTGTCTAATTTGTATTTGATATAAAATGACAATAGCTTGAAACTGTATAGACAGACCTTTATTGAAGATAATTACTCAACAGGAACAGCTCTGAATGAATTAATCAGATTGAAAATTCGCTTCAATTTCACTCCAGCGATAAGAAACGGAACTCTGCGCATTTCCTCTGATAAATTGGAGCTATAATTTTGTTTAAAACTCTTTGAATTCTTGCAGGTAAATTTGAGCTCCCTAGAGAAGCCTGTAACACCTAAGCTCAACTTCTGATATTTGATGAATTTGCAATTCAAGATGATAGTGCTACAGGCAGACGTCTCGCACATTTCCCTGGCAGGTTGTCACTTGCTTTGGGGAGATGATTCGGTGGGAAGGGTGGGAGAAGCAGCCACCTTCCCTGCCACGATCAGGAAGAGAGTTTGTTCCCCATTAGTGGGGAAATTGGCCACTGGTCTCTTCTTTTGCCCAACCCCATGGAAAAACTGAAGGACTCAGGTTGTGCCCCCAGTCCCTCTCCTCTTTTGATTTTCATTGCTGACCTCCATGGCCCCAGCTGTAGGCTCATGTTTGAACATCTGCGTAGCTTGCCCTGGGATTTCAGAGGCCGCGTGCTGAGCGCTTTGCAGAGTCAATCCCTAGAAATAAGAAATATTGCTTGTAACTTCAGTGACTACGCTCATTTTACCTCGATAGGTTGCAATAATTTATTCTCTCAATTTTGATCTATTTCCACTAAAAAGAGTTGTCTTAAATGAAAACTTAAGTAGGCCTTCTGGTTTCTGAAGCTATTAAAATTCATTTAGTAGCTCAGGTCATATGCGTGCTATAATGGTTGTTCTCCATCTTTTCTTCTTTGGCTGGAAACTGGTATATATGGAACTGGTTTTCCAATAATTACCTTCTAGAGAAATTTTGTAGAAATATTCAGGCAGGATACAGGAGAAAGGAGAAAAAAAAATGAACAGTAAACCCTGGGAGGTGAGGAGGAAGAGAGATGAAAAATCAGCAATGCATCTGAGATCCAGCCAGGGTACATTCAGCTGGAGAAGGCATTCAGGGGCCGTAATGGCTTGTATATGCTTCACCTTGTAAGTGGGGTAATTGCCACTCAGACACAATGAACCCATATTTATTTCATGTTGTATTTAAAAATGAGTGGAGTCCTCAAAGTGGGAAATGAAGAATAGTGAAGATGGGAATAGAGAGGTAGAAGGTGTACAAAGAAGAAACGATCATGCCGGGAAATCATTTTGAGAGCGAGTGTGCTATGGATAAGTTAATTCTTTCACATACTATTAATTTAAGTTTTATTTCCTTGTGTTGAAGGCTCATTGTTCTGATGAGTTTGGACAGAAATGAGAGGAGAAGAGAGGAGAGGAAAGGTTGGATGTGATTCACCATCAGGAGAGGAAAGCCGCTGCACGTAATGCAGTCCCTCCTTCAATGTGTTCTGTCCTTACTCTCCCACTAAAACAGTTTTAGATTTTCCTCGGCATCTTGGAAATAATGATATTATTGTGCTTCAGCTGGTTTATTTGTATTCATTTCCTCCTTGGCCAAATGGGGTTGTTTATTGAGAAGCATTACAGCACATCGCTGTGTAGTCGTGTTATTTTAGTTCAGCTGCACTTGCTTCCTGCAGGTCTCCAAGGTTGCCAACTGCTTGCTCTAAGGGTCTGAGCCAGCAAATTTTCAGTATCCACCTGAACATTAATTCCTAGGGTTTTATGCAGCTCTTCATGGAGATGTGCACAAAAGGCTGCTGTGATTTTTCTGTGGCTGTTTCATATCTGTTGTACCAGCCTTGCAAGACTCTTCATAGAATCGTAGAATGCCTTGGGTTGGAAGGGTCCTCTAAAGGTCATCTAGTCCGTGAATGACTCAGCTTGCAAGGCACTATCTCTGTGGAGAAGAAAAGAAGGTGGTCATTGCCTTAAAGACTATGCAAACACCCTTCTCTTGCTCTTCACTTCCAGGATACTAAAGGGACAACTTCTCCTCTCTAGTTTTGGTCTCTGGGCTCAAATGAGGTTCTCCTGATTCATTCCGTTGTGGTGGAAGCTTTTAACTCGTCATGTTCTCACTGAACGATAGTTTATGCTGCAGAGAAAGTACCACGCGACAAAAAGTAGAGATTCAGGTTGCACCCCTTATTTTATTGCTTGCTCGGGCTGTTCTACGCACTGCCCAAGCCAAGTTTGCAAGATTAGGCTCCGACTTACGCTTTATGATAAATCTGAGACTAGCAGCGAGGTTTAGGCCTTGCATCCTTTCGCTAATGTTCTTATCTTTCAAGGTCTGTGATAAAAATTTAGACTTACCCAGGGCCCCTTGCATCACTATCTGTGTTTGAGGCAAGTTGTTCTTGGGAGTGCAGATGCAATTCCACTTGACTTCAGTATGAGTTTGGCTCTTGTTTTTATTGGAAAGACTGCTAGCATTGGCTTACGTTCTGGAACATTTTATCTTTTGGTTGAAAATTGGGCTTTTGAGCTGTATACTCAGTTTTGCTTAAACTTATATCACACTGTCTGTGGGCTTTCTGAACTACTTTTGTGGCGATCCTAAAATTTGCATTTAAAACAACTAACAAGCTAAATCTGTAGGATCCAGAATTATTTCAGGTGTTGTCTCACAGATGAGGAAGGTCATGCTGAAATAATTAAAGGTAATTTAAGTGGTTTAATTCTACAAAACTGTAACTGGCAATGGAACTGGTGTTATGTCCGGGAGGTACTTTGTCTTACCTTGACCTGTATAGAGATGTACAGGAATTGTGGGGCTGAAGGCCAGATACTGAGATGAGCTGATATGAAGGATGTGTAACCACTGCTTCATATAAAACAAAGTCTTATCAAGAGAGTGAAGAGCATCTGCTCTGGAAATGTTCTACAATCTGGTCTTGGGTTATGGTACAGCATTACTGGTTAACCTGAAGCTTTTTCCCACTGCAATTATGCCAGCTTATCAAACTGATGGATACTTTTTAGTAGAATCACAGAATCGTTTTGGTAGAGGGTGGAGATTCTCCTTAGTTCTGGTTTTGCTATTAATGTCTTTATAGAAACATTTTTAATTGT